>UXGD01001002.1:0-41675 GCA_900474315.1 Torymus auratus
TGTAAAAAGTGGGATATAATTAGTTTATATTTATGTTTTAAAATATGACTTTTCTTATTTCAGCAAAAAAGGTGTCTAGCCCCCTTAAATCTTTTTCTATAAAGATTGCGGTAATTTACAGAGCAAAGTGTTTAGGTTGCAATCTCTACTTCCAAATTCAACATAAGCAAGTAGAAAATAAGAATAATTGTTGTCAGTTATAATATTCCAAACATTATTATATTATCTATCCTTGTATATGCAAACTGCATATTGGTACTTTGCGTTAGAATATTAACCTCATACGCGGAGTATGCAATGATGAAATCGCTCGCCTAACAGATAAAACTAGTACGAAAGTTTCGTGTTATCGGGCCACCACGTGAACCGAAGCGTGGTGAATCCGTGTGATTCATGGGTGTAGATCTGTGAAACATCCCCTAGCTCTCTGCCCTAGTGTTATCTAGCTTGTCTTCAAAGACCTCGACGACTGATCCTACTGCCTAGTGATGTTTAGATAAGCTTCCTTCTTAGTATCGTAATATTTTTTTATCCTAACTATGATTTACCCGGAAAAAGTGCGTAATACGCACTTTATAAACGTTCGTATATATAAACGTATAGAACAATGCGTGACGGAAACCGGTAAACATAATAAGAAAATCTTATCTGCTAAGGGTGGACGGAAAGCTGACAGATTAAGAGATATAGGTGGATAGTGCGAGCAGTGTGATTGACGTTTATTGATTAAGTAATTTTATAGAATGGCTTTACAATCTACAATACAATAATATGTAGTCTATATATTCAAGACCTACAATAAGGTTTTCTACTTTAATAAAAATACTTTAGTCAAAGGCTATGTACTTGGTAGACTCGTGAAATTGGATTTGAAAATGAATGGCAACTACTTCATTTACTGTATTTGTGAAAATTCAAAATTTTCTTTCTATAGATCTGATAATGATTAAATAAGGTGGCATCAATGATTTTTCATAAAGACTAAATATTTTTGAAACTGATACCTAAATTATCGATGAAATCAAGTATAAAAAGTCACCTATGACATTCATTATACATATTACCTTATTAGAGTAAACAGTTTACTACTTACAGAATATAAAATAAAAGATTTCCGTAGATGATATAATAGTGTCATAAAATTTACATAGATATTAATGAGAAATGTTATGAATGACCTTCTGGGTACTAAGAACAAGCAGCCAAATGAATTAATAAACATGTACCCGGGTGGAAATTGATCACATTTCTTAACTAGAAAATGGCTAGCCCGACACGAAATGGCGTAAAATGGGAACAGTCATCAGCCATCAATGAAACGCTCTTTCTGGTGATTTTCGAACATTTATTAGCGTAAATAGATTCGAGAAATCTAAATAAGCTACTTCCTAGCTATTTTTAAGATAATGAAACCTGTCAAAAACACGACGCCATCACGTCATTTTCAATATTAAAAAAAAAATCCAGTAGTAATAGGTCATTTATTATAGTAAGAGCTACAGAGACGAATACGACAAAATCGGAGAGCTACAGAGACGAATACGACAAAATCATATTTAGAAATATCTTCTGAAACAGCTGTTCTCAAACAAAATGACTAACTACTATTTATTACTAACATCGCGATAAGCTATCTGTTGCTAGTAAATATTTTTAAGTACGAAAAAATAGTCTGCAAAGAAAAAAACATTTCGCTTAGAAAGAATAAAAAAGAATTGAAAATATTTTCAGTTTTAGTTATATTTAATAATTTTTATATTATTATATTTTATATGAAAAGGGTCATGGACAAAAGTTTTAGAAGTTTTTTGATTTACAGTAAACCAAAGTATGGCAAATTTTATGAGTCACATCATGCTGTACTAAACCTGTGAAACGTTGATGCCACCTTCAACCTAATTTTTACCAAAGAGATAATTTAAAGACTAGTAAAATTTAAATAGCCGATAACTGTATATCATGTATTGATTAATAATTTAAATCGTTATACCCACTAATATTGCTGCCAGTAAATGATATTAAAGAAAGTGAAGAAGTGCCTGGGGCACAAGCAGATCAAGCGCTAATTAACTACTGTAATTAAAAGGAAGTTACAAGCTTAATTTGATTTGAGCTCAAGCGGATATTACCAAATAGCAATTAAAGCATCAAAAATATTTGTATAATCAAGAAAAGCTTATAAATAATCAAATTAAATATTTCAATAATCGATACCAATCACTGATTTAATTTAAGATAAATAAACGACTATAGGAGAAATGGATACTGAATAAATTAATGTATTTTATAGAGGTATATACGTCAATCTATTTGTAATATTAAAAAACTATGCAATACATTGAAACTCATCATATTCGGAGTACTCCGTGCTCCTTGGTATATTATTAATTATTAATACAATAACATCTACTTTTGGAGATTTCAAATAAACTTTATTATATTTGTGATTAATAATATTCATGTATATGAATAAAATATAGAGGAATCCATTTCCCTTCATATAATACTGGGGATAAATATAGTTTCTATAGTCATAATATTGCTATAAAGCATAGTTTAATTTTACTAAAACTATAGTTCGTACTGAATAATAATAAAAGTTATCTATAATTATTCTTATAATCCTTATTACCAAACTGGAGGTTGTCATACTGAAATTGAAGGCTGTCATATCGAGTGACTGAAAAAATTCACTCCCATTCGCGGAAAGATCCAATGTATATAATACAACGAAGCTCACGTCGCCGTGCCATCTGTGCGCGGAGTGGACTTGAGTGACTAATCTTCTTATAAAAAAAAGCAATGGCCTAAAAAACTGAAGTACAATAAAACTGCTTGTGATTGGCCGGTGTATGAGAAAGTAGGCGTGTACAGCGTACTTAAATTTAGTTAGTAATATTACTATAAGAGCGTTATAATAACAATGAAAGTAAATGATATCTATTCTTTTTCATGAAGAAGAATCAAAAAATCATTTCAAACATTTGCCGAAAGTTTTGAGTTTTTCAATCATTATATTATATCGAGCGAAACTTTATCATACTGAACACCTGATAAAGTTAAAAAAAATATATAATACTACTTATCTGTTGTTTGAATTTTTAGTAATCAAAAAAAAATATTTTGTAATAAAACATTAAGTGTGTACTACATAACAGAACAGTTTAGTACAGGCTATCGGAATGTACGTGCCTTAACCTATTTGTGTATTTTACGTACAATTTACGGGGAAACCGTACAAATAGATTCAGGCTCACAAACCGGGCAATCACATAGCTTACTCTACAATACACGTTCCCAAAATACGTAACAGTAACTACACCCGAATAATTAATTCTTTACAATAAACATTAAAACACTATAGCTACAAATTCATTTGTCCAATACAACACTTTGACAAAAACTATTTTAAATTGAGAACAAAAAACAGAGCAGCCTGCACTCCTTGACACCCGCTAATGACAAAATCAATGCTGTAATACATAGTCGCCAATAATTAACGTAACCATAGCAGTTTCGTCCGCGCTTGCGTTCGCGCGCGATTGTTAACAGCCATTGTCCACGTAAGCCCAGCAATGTAATATCATTTATTCACGCGCCGTCAGACCTGCCTAGGAGGCGCGAGCCTTGAACTTTGCAGAGGTAAGTTTCAATTCCAAGTGTGAATTGTAGATGGAATTATGACATTTCTCAGTGACTTTGTTCTCGATGCCAGTATTCGTCAAATATTCAAAAATGTCGCGCGGTCGGTTTGACGCGGTGCTGTTGTTGTCTATATTACGGAATTATTGATGCTGGTCTGCATTCGAGATTGAGGTACTAGCTATACTTTGCTCGACTTTGTCGAAGAATTCTCTGGTGAAAAGGGCTGGTTTTTCTTTGTGAAGAATTTTTTCAAAAGAAAAAATCTGTCGGAACATGACTGGGTAGCATTTCAAAAGGAAATTGCTCATTGCTGTATACCTTGTCGATAAAAATACATTCGATTTTTGTTTGAATTGCAAATCTTTTAGTTATTTTTTTTAGATTTTCTTGGTTCAAAAATATTTACAAAGTTGTACGTATAAAAGCATGAGCCATAAAAATACCTTTTAGGATGGTTTATGATGGTTTTAATCCTTTAATAGTCTTTATTTTGCTTTTATTTTTTTATTGTTTTGTTCACTCGATCCATAAACCTATATTACTTAATAAGGTACAAGTATAGATATACACAGTAATCAATTTGCATTGTTTATAATCTTTATGCGTGAGAAATAGCTAACGAGTAATTAGAGGGATTAAAATGATTGTACACACAAGAGTGCAAACGGTGGATTTAATAATCAAATACTTATCAAGGATCTTTAATTTCAGTAGTTTTATCAGAACAGTTAATACTACGATTCAATTATAACATACATTCGTAAAAGTACAACAAAAGCCGTAATTAATTCGAAGATTACCGTTATCATCACGGGAGAATGCAACATTTCCGGAGGATAATGTGCACACACATACATATCTGCGTGATTAATAAAGTGTCAGATAATAAAAGTAACCTGATAATATATATTTAATCGTCGCGCCGAAAAATAACTCACTGCGGATCATACCGATAAGAAGAAAGTAATTATATATCGCAAAATTGCGTAATTAGCAGTATTGATAAGGCACGACTTGGCGCTCGGACTTCCAGTATACATATAATAAACATCGTAGAGTCCGAGAGAAGATAATATACAGATATTTTATCAGTCCTTTGGCTATCGCCATATCATTACTCACACCAACTCCGACTGTCCATTAAAGTGCATGCACGTTACCCACACCCACCATTCAACCCTCGCGAAAAGAAAATAATACACAAAAAAATGTTCATCTAAGGTTCAATCAAAAGCTTCAATAACTCCCCGCGACCTCCTAAACCCGAACGACCTTTTAGTCGGCGCGTGGGTGAATTCAGTGTTAAAAAGAGAAAGAGTGAGCTCCGAAATTGCGGCGGTAAAGTACCTTGAGCCCTTCGACATCGCCTGCAGCTCCCTCCGTAAGCCCTCCGAGCAGCTCCTGCAGCACCACAGTAGAGAGACAAGGAAGATCGCGCTCAGGAACTAGACCGTGAGAGAAAAAGAAGAAAAAAAAAACGAGAGAGAAGAACAGCGCGGGCCGCGGCGCGCCGCGACGCCTGCAGCGCCGATCGAGCGAGTGCCACCGCGAGGACGACGACTACTACTAAAGGCAGACCTTTTTTTCCCCTCCTCACACCCTCTCTCCGCTAATCCGCACCTCGCGCGACCTATTGTCGGCCGCCGCGCAAAAAGACGCAAGGAGGAGGAGGAATAGTATCGCGCTGCCGTCGTCGTGTATATAGCGGGGGGAGAATGAATAGCGACGGGGGGGTAGTATAACGCGCGCGAGAGAGATGTGCATCGTAGGTAGGTGTATAGAGCCGGGGGGCGCGAGCGTGAAATAGAAATCAAAAGAATCGCCCGGAATTCAAAGGGAAATGAAAACGAGGTTGCGGCGAGCTGCAGCGAGTCGCGCGCGCGCGCTCTGAATAGTGCCCAGGGGGGGTGTAGGTATAACGCGATGTTGTACGCGGGAAGTTCCTTTGTTAATCGCCGGCGTGGCGGCGAATTACGCGTGTTTTTAAGTATGCGCGAGCGGGTGAAAAATGTTTTTTGAATGAAAATAAAAGCGCGGGGTTATGCGCGAAGTTCGCGAGCGGTAATGATGATGCTATATCGTGGGGTGTGGTGGTGATGGTATATTCACGAGGTGAAAGGTTTTTCATGTTTTTCCGCGTGTGGATGTCTTTGAAAAGTTTATCCTGTAATTTATGAGATGCAGATGTTTAGCTTTGGCCACGGGTGCATTTATTTATGTATGCGGAAGCTTCGTCAAAGCAGGTTTGTGATTTTTTTTAGAAGTTTATATATATATAACGTATAGAGATTTTTAATTAAGCTTGGCGTATATGATGTAGGTATAATTTGTTATTGAAATTTACTTATAATAATTTATACAGTTCGCGTATGTATAATGTTACCGTACGACATAAGAATACAGGAAACATTTACAGAACCAGGCGTAATCCTTGGCGAGCGTCCGCCTCAGCTATACACGAAATTCGCTAAAATTTCGTAGCACTTTAATACAATAACAGCGCCACGGTGCGATGAATTCATCGTTTCGCGCGTTAACTCCCCGCACACGCGGCCGAGAGTTTTTATTAGAGCAAAATGCACGTCACGCGCCGCGACCTGAAAGAGTGTGTGTGTGTGTGTGTGTGTTGTGCGAAGGAGTCATGCGAGTGTACAGGGATTACCGAGCGAAAACGCGCGGCAGGAAATTAAATTCACGTGCGTGAAAGCCCCGACGTCGGCGCGGCCAATCGGAGCGCTGAATGGCGGGGTGATTTTTGCAAAACGAGCTTTTAGAATGATGAAGGACTTTTTTCGGGCGAACGGCGATGAGGGAAAAAAAGGTGGCTGATGGTATGGTGACTTGAAAGGATTTGAAGAATTTTTTGATGTAGGACGAAGGATATATTATTACAAGTTATTTTTTTATTGTGTCGAGGGATATGCTGATGCCGTAGAATGTGTAAATAGGGTTCTCAGATATTGATGAAATGTTATTGTGAAAAGTTTCGTATAGCGGCTGGTATATTTTGATAGGGAGTATCTGTTAAAACTTGATCAAAATTCATAGAGTCCTGAAACTCCTAAATTGCATTGTTACGATGAATTGAATGAATAGTTCGCAACAGGCCTTATTTAACTTTGTATTAAATTATATAGTAATACATGGTGGCGTTATTGATATATGTATAGTGTATAAATTGAATATTTACCTTTACTTTATCAAAAATAAAACTACCTTAAGTAAGTTTATGATGTCGTATGACGAATGCTAATATTGCTATAAATATATGATTATAAAATTATGAATGTACGTAATGTGAAAAGTTATATCTATTAAACATAAGGTTAGAAAGGAAATAATAATACAATGCATTCTCATCTTTAATAAATTCATTCAGAAAATACTTTTTAAGTTATTTGTAAACGAAATAATTTTTAACGTACGTGGAAGATTATCAATATGTTTTTTTTTAAACTCCATACATTTTTACAGCTTGTAAGTCGCAATGGGACGGAAAGTATAGGGAACAACATTTGTATCTCATTTTTGTTAAAATGTGATGTGTAATTCAACGAATTCTCTTAGTTTGGTTGTTCATAGCATTACAGAGAGAAACAAAATGTATAATTCGCAGTGACCACAAACCAAAGTGCTTTGTAAAACTTGATAAAGAAACTTTTTTAAAGCGTACTTATGTTGGAGTTGGATCGTGGGATCATGTGCTTTATCTAAACTGAATTATACGACTTTACTTATTTGCATTTTCCATTTATTAAAACCATTTATTACGTTAAAACAATTATGTAAAAAATTAAAAAAGAATCAATAATCAATCTATGTAATTTAATGTTTCTTAACATTGGTATCAATGTCTATTCAAAATTACATAATAGCTCCAAAGTTATAATGGTATCAAGTTAAACAAGTTGATATTAATTCGATTCAAAATCAAATAACAATGTTCGTATTTCACATTTGATCCTTTATTATAATCATTTAACTATTAATAGCATCAAAGGATGTATAGTTAAATTCAATATGAATACATGAGAATCGCTAAAGCGTAAAATCATGAGACCAAAATTAACTGAGTACGATGTCCATGTCACTTGAATTATTTTCGACATTCACGCAATTAATAGGCCAATTATAAAGATACAAGAGTGCGGTTAAAGAATCACTTATCCTAATAAAGTCAACCATGAATCATGTGAGTCATTAAGATAAAACTTTGATACTATAAATGCCACAAGTACTGTCCTTTTAAAACGTTATTAATAACTACGTATCTTCTATATACATTTCTCACTTATTTCTTTTACAGCTATGTATTCATTAAAAAAATCATAATACGCCTACATTTAGTTTATTTTTCTGCAATAACTTTTTCTATTTCAACATTATTTTCAAGATAAATGAATTCAGTCACTTTTTAGACGATCAAACTAACTGAACAGCGAAATTGGCTATAACCATGCTTCTTGGACTAAGTTTAATTCATCTAGCTATTTCGTTAATGCGAAGCGATTGCCGGGTCGTATTCAAGGACAATTAACTAAGAAAAAGTGCTCGACATGCAAGCACTGCCTGAAAGCTGCTGAGCTCGTCTCTTACGGCTTACGGCTATTGAGACTGTCTGTAAAAAAGCTATTTAAGCGTTACTTGGAAAGTAATTTCGTTAATATGTAGCTTTTGCTCTTGAATTCCAAGCACTGATATAAAAATAAATTTCTACCTAACAATTATATAAGCTTATCATTCATTTTGAGTTTTATAAATTATTTTTAACATTATATCTATAAATATTTAATAAATGTAAAGAATATGTTGAACCGCAATTTGAATTTGAATCAAATATCAATTATTTTTCTTTATAAGAAATGAATTGAATGTTACCATTTATTATAATAAAGTGTATATATAATTTGTTTATCAAAGCTGCTCGACTAATTACACCAATCGATATATTTTTTCACAGCTGTCATTATAGCCGAGCGTGAAAGTTATTATCATCGATGTAGTTTCTTTAAGCGACTAAATACTTTGATCCACCAAGTCATTACGCAGCCAATCTATTATTAAAGAAAAAGCTAGGCGAATAATTGACCGCTAACATTGAAACTTTACAGCGGCAATTGAACAACAACCGAAGTCAATATACGCCTAGAGAAAGGCCGCACAGTTATATACACCGATTGCGCCGGCGTAAATAACATGTATCAAAGCCACCCACGAATCAGAAAATAAATAGCATGCTTTAGATTCTGATTAGATCGCTCTTTCCTGCGATAAAACAGTACTACTCCACGTAGAAGACGAAACTGGCAATTTTATTTGTTAAAAAAAGACGCGCCTTGATGTATCTTTATTCGCGAAGATCGGAAATTGAAGGAAGTTTGAGTTTGCTAAACTAATTTGATTACGCGTTTATTTGCAGTCTGAACTAGTTTGCCGGCTAACTCAATAAAGATATTACGGGAACTAAGTCGGCCGGGATGCTAAATTTATAAATAAGACGGCGTCGAATATATAAATGTTTTCCAAAACCAGTTTTGCAAACTAACTGCGAACATTGTGTTTTTCCACAAACGTCGAAACTCCGCTCGTGTAATACCTTTTTCACGAACACAGTGTATATTTAAGAACATTAAAAAAAAAGCTTAAAATTGTACGCTTTCGTAACTATTCCGAGACGACGTAAAGCGCGCGGGTAGGCTATAATCCGTGGGGACGCGAAAAAGCCCATTAGGTAATTTTATTTTAACACCCAGGGGCCTCGTTAAAAGCGCGTTCTGAAAAATTCTTTGTTGCGCGCGGGTCAAAAAGAGGCTTTTAAAATGTGCTCTGCTCCTCTTTACTCTCCACTGGTCCGCAGTATAGCGGCAACGCCGAAAACTCCACACCGAACGCTTCCACGTGGAAAAAGCGTGCTATATAAGTACACACACACACTCAGTCTACTGAAGTATGCATGTATATAACGGCTTCGATGCCTCTCGCGCGTCATTAAATATATATATAACCAACACGCGCGCGTGTCGTTAATAATGAAATTTCACGCGGCTCGTTGTGTACGCGCCCGTGTGCGGCCACTCTCATGTCTAAATTATATATCTTATGAAAGGATCGATGAATTATTCGGTCCGGATCGGTCGAATTGGAATATAAAAAGAAAGTTGATTGTCTCGGACGTACTCGTGCTATCACATGCATGGAACAGCTTCAAAATATGCATGTATATACCTCTATAGTATAGTAACGGTTTATAAATACGTCGATGACATATACCACGTACGCTTAAGAAATGTTTTTATAATTCAAGAATACAACCACTTCCTAGCTATCAACTCCTATGGATTACTACGAAAATTCGTAAACAAAGTAGCGGACAGCTGACGAACATTTCCATCACGCTAGATGTCATCTGCCCTACACGCGTACACCTATACCTACCAAATCGAACCATCGATTCTCTATACACACTGTTGCAAAAACGATGCGTGTGTATATACATCCGCGTATAAGCAAACTATACGTTCCAAGCACTCTATACGCGCGCGCTTCGGTCAATTAAACAAAGTGTTCCATTCAGTCATATAGCATCCCCCTTTTATCGTCTCTCCTTCCCTCTCCGACCATATAAACATCGCACACATTCCCGAACGACGACGACGACGACGACGTCAATAACACTACTATATACTTATACAACGGCGGCCACTGTATCCCACTAATCCACATCTCCCTGTCTCTTTCTCTTGCGACTTTCGATCCCGACACTGTGTATTATACACACACGTATAGGTATATACATACTCGCGAGCAGCACACATATACGTCCCCACACACGGATAAGTATACGGAATAGGGGAAAAAAGGCAGTTTCGTGGACAGGTAGGTGGCTTACCTGGCTGAGCTCGCTGCTGCTGGCTGCGCGAGGGTCGATGTGCTCCTCCACCGTCGTCGCCTGCCTCGCTCTCACACTTGCTCTTGTTCTCAGCTCTTCATTCCGAGGACGCGCGCTTCCTTTCTCTCTGTCTCTCTGCGGCTACCTACGTCTATCTCACGCACGGCACACTGCACGAGGATGAACAAAAAAAAGAAAACAGACACAACGCGGCGCTGAGAGAAGAGCGAGCCCGCGGGGTATGCAGATATATCCTATGTGGCGCGTGGCAAAGACACGGCGCACACTGCCGATCCTCTAGCGCGCACTTTCTACATATAAACCGTTCACTCGCTCGTCCGCGCGTTTGTTTGTTGTCGTTGCGGCACACTGCACCTGCACGCACGTCGTCTGCGCGGCGCGGCGGTGTGTATAGTAGTGGTGGTGGTGGTGGTGGAAAAGTGAGGTTATGCGGTGCGCGCCGCCGCCGACGACTTGTATGTTATACACTCTGCTCTCGCTCGTTCCGCGATCCCGCTGCGGCTGCGCTCGTCTCGACGTAGCTACTCGTCGGCCGCCTGCTGCTGCTGCCGCGAGCGTATATACATTTGATGACACACGCGAGAGCGCTCATGCTCTCTCTCTCTCTCTCTCTTTTGCGCAGTCTCTTTCTATCCTCCTTTCGCTCGCGCACATTTGCGATGTATTCGCGCGCAGCATACCGGCGGCGGCGCGGCGGGGCTCAGTTATCGCGGGCCGATCTCGGCGGCTCTCCTATAGGTATATACTCGCTAGACTAAGCTGATGGCTGTCTGGTATACTCTAGTGTGTGGATGATGATTGTTTGCCGTTATTTGTATGGGAGGTTAATTGTTTGGAATGGCGGTGAAATAGACAGGAAATAGCTTGTTTCGTTTCGGAGCAGAGACACGTGTTGTGTTTGCTCCGAAATGATTTGCGCTCTTTTATTACAAAGAAAAGGAATGTTTTGCACTGTAATGATGTACTACGAGATTAGTAGTAATTGGTAATTGTATAGTTGAAAGTTTTTGTTTGTAAATACGAATTGAAATTGTAAAAAGTCATTTTGGAGCAAAATATTTATCCAACATATTAAATAGGAAACTTATTGTTGTAAGCTAATACTAAAACAAAATGACTTTATTTTCTAAAGAATCTTATCCAAAATATTATTTCTAATCATTCCAATTAATAGGTAAATTTACTTTAAAAATAAAACATGAATTATCAAAGAAAAAGAAACATTCGTATATTATTGTATCCTTATTTTTCATTTTAAAACTATATTTTAAATAAAAATTAACTACCGCAACACAATACAATCGTAATTTTATAAACTATCACACTTATTGTTCTTAAACGCAGGCAAGTAAGTATAGATACAGTTATGACGTATCACTATACCCACCACTTCCGCCATCCCTCTCACGACCCGCAAAGTGTATCGTACGTAACCAGCTGCTCACCTTCTTTCCAACGAAGGTAAACCTACACCCAACCGTCGATTCCTTACCTGGCGAGTTTTTGGTATCACAGGTACGGGTCGAGAGATGGCACTAGCTTGCCGCCAAGCCAAGGGACATTCGATTCAAGCGCGCCGGTTGCCATGGCGAACGGTGTCGGCCAATGGGGCGAGGGCGGAGACTCCCCACCGGCCAGTCATCCGCCTGCAGAGCGGCCAACCTCGGCGTGTTGTCACTAGGCCAACATGGCCGGTGCGGCAGTCGGTTGGATTTGAATTGAGATCGAGGTGGTTGCGCGGAAGCGATAATAAGCGGCATCTCTGTTATTCTTATTTGGTTTGAAAAAGGTTGTTTAAGGGGATGTGTAAAAAGAGTTCTTAATCTATTTTACGCAAAAATGTCATGAGTTGTTGACAGAAACTGATGGCCCCATTGATTGACAATAGAACTTTAATTGAATACGTCAACTTTTTGGATACTTAAAGAATAGATTACTTGCCGCTTTCGAAATTAATATAAAAATAATTAGATTTTTTATTTTTTATTCAAGTTTTCTTCGTAAACTTACAATTGGTAAAGCAGAGTCAATAATATGGACGTGATAATGTTCCATTTTTCGTGCGGTCTATTTATGTATTTATTTATGTTTTTTTGTGTACTTTTTCTATATTGTGTTAATATCAATATGGCATAAATTATCTGTAGCATTTCTACGATATTTCTAGACAGTCATTTCTAGTTGGATCACAAGCGACTACCAAAATAAGTCAAATTATTCGCTTTTCAGTGGACTCTTTTTTATATATTCACTGTATATAAGAATACTCCTTTCTAGAGTATTTATTTCCGCGAAATGATAAAATTGATTTTTCATTACGACAGAAATACATATACACGGAGCTATTTTAAAGATACATGTAATATTGTTATATACCTGCTACTTTTGCTAAATGTGGGTGCTGTAACCAGATAGAAATAAATATTATAACTAGATATTGACAAAATATCAAAATTGTAAATAAAAGGATAGCGAATATGGATGAACTAGTCAAAAGAAAAGAAAATGAAAGATTTCAGGATTAATCTCAGAGCAAATTTTGCAAAAAATTCTTACAAAACTAATAAATTTAATTCAAGATCAAGAACAAAAGATAAGAACTTTATAGAAATTTCTCAAGACTAGCAGCGAACAACTAAGGAGTGTGAAAAGTTTTTATTTCTCATTTTGCATGATATTTAAAGTCCGCATTTAACATCTAAAAAAGTTAAAAGAGTTTTATAAGAAATCGTATTTAGAACCATTCCCGAAAATAAATATAATCACAATTTGTAAAAAAAAGCGATACCATGAGAAAATTATACAAAAAGACCAACTTCCTAGACGTAATACAATATGTCCCGACCAAAAAGCTCAAACGATCGCACCATAAATTCACACATCAACTAAGCAATCATCATTCTCGCACGAATCTACGAGATATATAGTCCTTTACCGCAGTGCACAATATCACGCGTTTCTCGCGATCCGTGATGATGATCTCGCGCGCTTCAACACATATACACGCACGGCTCACGTGCGCACGCACGCGCTGTACCGAGAAAGTTTCCCCCGCGACGACGCTGCTGTTTTCCCTCGCGATAGCATATATATGACTCGACCTTCGCGATCTCGCAGTGCATCGCGTTATATATGTATATAAAGCAAATGCGCGCAGCTCAGCAACTTGGGTAACACACGCGCGCGAGCGAGCGAGCGAGCGAGCTTTAGCCCCGTTACGTTTTCGTGCACATTAGCACGTGTGGAGAACTCGTCGTACGAGGTTCGATGAACCCAGCATGGAATTGTTGGGACATCGGACTTTCGACTTTTGTGCTCGTTTCGAGAGTCGGAAATTCTTGAAAATCGTGTGCGTTTCGAAACTTTTTTTAAATTAAAAATGAAATGTTATATATCTGTGGCTTCCCGGAAAAAATAAAATAGGTTTTATTTCTTATCTTCGAACAGTCTTCTATCAAGTAATCGTGACAAAAATTACGAAAGTGCACTCGTTAAACCAACGCAAGGAAAAACGCTATAACTCCATTTTTTTCAATATTTTCCCGGAATATATAACCACGTATCTCCATTTTTTTTAAGAATAACTCCAGGAAAAACCACATAATTCAACATTTTTTTAAGAATAATTTCCGAAGAAATCATATTACTCCACTTTTTTCCATTCAATATCCCGGAAAAACTATACAACTCTACTATTTCTATAAGAGAAACAGACGTTCCTTATTCTTATAAGTGTATATTTATCATGTACAATTACCGAAAAAACAATATAATTGCCATTGAGACGGGAAAACCCACCGAAATTTTTGTTTATTCCCGGAATAACCACGTAAGTGAAAGTCATTTTAAAAGATATGATCGCTATTTGGTCTAGTTACCATCGTAAAAAATATGTTATTTAGATTAGTATTCATAGATGCAGTGTTGCAGTCAATCTCATTTGTCTTAATTCAAAATACCGATTCGACACTAAAAACTCGATTTACTCGAAATAATGAAAAGTGGAGATAAGTGGTTTGTATTCCTGGAAGCCACAGATATACATATTACTATAGAAGTGTAGAAGCACTTTTGACCATTTGGCAATCAACAATGGATAACTATTTCTTCTTGGAGCAATTATCTACACGTGCGCATGTTCAAACACATTTGTCCGAAAAGTTGAAACTTTATTATTAAGAAGTATTTTAACTATGTAATTGAAATAAAAACTCTATTGTTTCAATTGAATGGCTATACAATTACAAAAATGTTTATTCGCCTTGAAATGAAAATGAATCTTAAAATTAAAAAAAGAAAAAAAGACATTATAAATTTACTATTTTTTATAAATTTATACTTATGGAAGAGAGTGTGTGTGTGTATGTGCGTGCGTCTGTGTCCGTGTGTGTACCCCGATACTAATAATATTAATCTATAGATCAATATTTTTAGATTATAAATGAACGATCCTTCCTGTGATAATATTAAATATGACAGATGTTTTATAATATGCAATATTTGCTGCAACGATTACGTAATAAAAAAAATGACCATTGTACCGTTAAGATGAATATATTCTACAATCGATATGCATAAAAATTAAAAGATATTCAATTTGAATAAATGCTCGATACAACAAAATTTATTAAGTGGTTTGGTAACAGTATCAATTTCAATCAATGTTGTATAGAATAATTTGTATAATTCAATGAAAAGCTATATTAACACTTTCGCTGCAATACGAGTTATTT
The DNA here is from genome assembly GCA_900474315.1 of Torymus auratus. NCBI lineage: Eukaryota > Metazoa > Arthropoda > Insecta > Hymenoptera > Torymidae > Torymus > Torymus auratus. The sequence continues at coordinate 15,289 of UXGD01001002.1, forward strand.
GATTCTCGCACTATTTTTCAAACATGGATGGTATATAACGTTTGTCCCTTTTAATAGATAATAGAGAAATATTTTCAACTTGTTATATAAATTCGATATTAAGGTGGTTTTTTCACGGGGAGTCTCAGTCAAATCAGTGCTAAATGAAAAGGTTACCTAAAATTTAAAAACCCACAGTTACTAATAATTATAGTTTAATCTAATAATAATACACTAATACTATAAATATAGTGTATTTGATATGACTAAAATAACTTTTTTTAACAAAATGTCGATATTTTAGAAACAGCACATAACAATTATTGATAAAAACTCGCTATCTTTTTTGTTTCTTATCCGATTTTAATTATCAAGGTCTCATTCTATTCTTTAAGTAATTTCATGGGGACCTACCCGTAGACAAATTCCAAATTATTCAAAACACAGAAAGTTATAGCTAATTGCAAAAAAATTATTTTTATAACTTATTCGCAATTTTATAAACAATTAGTTATAACTTTCTGTGTTTTGAATAATTTTGAATTTTTTTTTTTTGAATGCCAAAAAATGTACGAAGTCACAGTCGCGCGATCTAACGGTTTGAAGAAGTCATAAAAGTCAAGTTATAGTTTTAAGTGCTTATTTTCAAAATCTTCTTAAATATAGGCTCAACTTCAATAAGAGAGAAAAAAAAATGAAACTATATGTTCCCAAATTTGAGTTGACATCAAACCCAAATAAAATATTAAGATTAAAAAAAAAGCAAATGAAAATTTGCTTTCTCCGGTTTTATTTTTTATTTTACTTAAATGTTATGTTATCTGCGACCTTTTTAAACTAAATCGTTAACATTTATAGTAGAAGTTCTATGTCATTTTCCATTCTTTAATATCTATAAACACATCCCAAAATTTGAGCCGCACCCGTGCCCTAAAGATCCTGGTCTCCCCGTACGCAAACAGCAACAAATTACAACTTAAGTACGCATCTGTTCAACTACCCCAAAAATTCACCAGTTTTCCTGCTCCTTCTCACGCCCCCGCACACACAGCCACTCACACAGACCGCATGCATCGGATTTCCCGCGCCGGGCCCCCACCCGCACACCCGGCACCTAGTACCATTCAGCGCTACGCGCGGCGTACAGTTGGCAGCTCTGTGGTCTCGCGGGGCACGGCTCGCCTCGCTTCTGCCGCTCAGTCCGGAAAGTCTGCTGCACCGAAGCACAACTCGCCGAGGTCGCCGCGCGCTCGCAACGTCCCCGCGCCGTCGACGAGCGAGCCAGCCAGCCGCAGCAGCAGCTGCCGTGGGTGTGTGTGTGTGCGTGCGTGCGTGCGTGTGTCTGCTGTGCTGTGCGCGGGCGCGTCAGACACCCAACGGGCTGCTGCAGACTCCCTCCGACGCGCGCGTTCCGCGGTGTGTGTGTGTTTGTGCGCGCCTATGTAGCCGTCCGACGGCCGCTCGCGCGTGAACAGAAAGAGAGAGAGAGAGAGAGAAGGAGGAAACTCGGAGTGCGGTGCTGTGTTATATATCCTTGTGCTGTGCCGCTGTGCGTATATATATGCTCCAAAGTGCACCCCATACGTGATTGTGCATGTAAACAAGGGTCTGCTGGAGACGGGAGCTGCAGCTCCCAGTGTGCGGGTGGTAGTTGGCTGCGAGGCTCTCTCTGTGTGCGGAGGAGAGCAGCAGCAGCCTCTGCGCGCGGTGGCGCGTCGTCGGCGCCGTACCTACATATATACGCACACCACCTCTACATATACATCGGAGAGAGAGAGAGAGAGAGAACCGCGCGTTCGCGTCCTCCTTTCCCGTGTGCCACTGGTACTTACAGTCTCTGCGTGCGGAAGGTGAGAGAGTGAGACGAACGACTGCAGCGGTGCCGCGGCTCTGTGTGTCTTGTGTACTCTTTGACACTGAGGAAAGAGAGAGATATAGAGAAACATAGAAAGAGACGGGGGATGGTCGTGCAAGTGCAACAACAACAGCCGAAGATAAGCCAGCAGCGACGACGCAGAAATATCTCAAAGCCGGGTACCCGACTCCGATCATAGAGACTAAAAATCTGCAGCCGTGATTCTGCCTATCAGCCAAGATGCCGTAAGTACCTATACTGTGATCGCAGAACGATTGTCTTCTTTTTTTTTCTTTCTCGCTAAGCGAGAGCGACGGGTATAATATCAGTACAGGGAGAGACAGACGAACGGAGGGTTATTGACTCGGACTGTAATGTTGTATATATGTATATAGGCGGACCGAGTGAATTGTTGATAAGGGTTGTCCGAAAAAAAAAATGCGGGTGGGGATCGTCGTCGTGGTGTTGTTGACCCTCGCCGGGCGGTCGCAAGATTATTGGAGGATTTTTCCATAAATGCCAAGTTGTCGACGCGATTTTTTTTCTTTTCGTGCGACGAGGGTGTTGGGGGTTGCTGTTTATGTTTTGTTTTGTTCGCCTGAACGGACGGAATTCCATTGTGGAGGAAAAAATGAGGATCGGGTGTAACGTAGTCGTACCGAAACATTTCCGCGAATGTTAAAATGAAAAGTCGTCGCTTTGTTTGGAAAAACAAGCACTTATGCTCTTTAATGTCTTTGTCCAGTAATGTGTTTCTGTATAACGTATAACAAAGCTAAGACCCGGCGTTATCGCAACACTATACCCTACAATTAGCTACACCGTATATAAAATCAAAACCAGGGGCTTTAAAAAAATCACCAACATTCGTGTAACCCGAACTTCCCATTAGCTAGACCCGGACAATAATTCCCTGCAGCCCCCTCGATATATACGTGCGCAAAATTATATTATTCACATCTCTCCTACTCTTATATAACGCGCGCTACCCTCCGCCGGCGTCTGTCTCTCTTCTTTGTGCGACTCTGGTCGCTCTCGCAGCAGCGGCGTTATATTATACAGAGACACACACACAGATGCACATATATAACACATTGTCATGCAAATATCATCATGTACACACGCGATCGCAGCGAATCGTCCATGGCCATTGCTCATTCGCGGATTTCGACTTACGGTCATTTGCGTTCAATTATGTACCCTGCGCACACTGCTTTTTTTCACGCCCAAGGAGAATATTCGCTACTGGTGTAATTGAACGTGCTGCCGTGGGTCTTTTTGCGCTGATGACTGTAGAGGGGAAGAAAGAAGGGAAAAAAAGTAAGGGGTGCGAGCTGCTAGGAGAGGCGTGTCGTCGCTGATTAACTTCGCTTCTGATGTGCAGGCGGTGGTGATCAATAGTCGCTTTTTTGTGGGCGAGTTTTCCGAATCGTTCGAGAGAAAATTGCGATTTTCGGAAATATTTACGCCGTTGGAGGCACGCCTCTTCGTGCGGCAGCAGCTCCCGATAATCCGGAAATTGCCGGACGGCGTCTAGCATTTTTCCCACTATCGTGCATGCCACAGGAAACTTCATATCGCCACATTCACCGAAATTCGCTGTCCCTTCGCCATATAGTGGACTCATCATATACCTGGACACCCACATTACACGTCATTGGCCATTCAATACGATATCATTATTTTTCCCATCATTTTGCTTTGCGTGGTTTGTATCATTTCACGTACACGATTATCTTTTATTTATTCCCCATTGGTTTTTTTATTGTGTGAATTTTTTAATTCATGTTTATGATATATAGTGGACAAGAGGAGGCTAATTTTATAAACCGCGTATTCTGCGTTGTTATTTGCGCAGAAGAACGTTGTAGACTGAAAGTTTTTAAAGAGATACAGAATTATACTTTTAAACAGAATATTACGAGACTTTTTATCTTGGTATATATAATAACGATTATTATTATGATATCCTGTTAAAACCCTTTAAACTTATTTCGTCACCATTTAACAAAATTAATGTCAGACTGAATGAATCACAAAAATTAAAATGAATATTATAATTATCTCTTTCAAGTATCGAATTTCTAAAATTCGATTGAATAATATTGTTAGCTTTAAATAGCACATTAGTTTATTCATACTAAAAATAGTCCGCTTAAAACGAGTACATCGCTTTAAGAATTTAAAATACGATATTTTTTTTTTTTTTTATTACGATACAATATTTGCGTCAGAAAATGAAAGTATCTACTTTCGTTAACTACTGGCACATAATTATAAATGATTAATCCGTCGTATAAATCTCATTAAAATATATATGGATTTAATTATCGGAAAATTTAATGTAGTAGTATATTTTTTAGTAATGGATTCACACCAACAATCCAATGTTACAAATGAGATTATATCGAGGGTCATTAAAATTTTATAAAAAACATTTCGTGTTTTCACCCGTTTATAAAATATGATCTCTTGAATAAAAAGTATAATTTTTATTTTGTAATGAGATAATTGGCTTTTCAAATTTAGATGAGTTTTGATTATCTATCTTTGCTTTAGGATTAAAACGGCTCCCATTACACAATTACCGCATTTACTATTTTATAACGTGTACTCTAACATTAATTCGATGCTAAGTACATATTGGTGTACTTATATTAAAAGAGATCACTGCGGTCGCTTTTCATTCATTTTATGCCTAAACCGCGGTGACATTAATTAAATCTATTTTAATTTATTTAAAATCATTAAATTAAATCAATTTAGGATACCGATAAAGATTCATATATTTCCAAGCTACCTGATAAGTTTCACTTATTGAAATCTCCGAGTGGTCTAAATAACGAAAACGGCACTAAAAGCATCTTTTGAGCTGGCTATACGACCTCTATCCTATACCTGGTATACGTAGAGACATTTCGTGTGCCAGAGTTTTCTCAGTGTACTTATACATATAGCATAACCTTTTTTTCTTAACTTGTCTCAGTCCCGAATTCCGAAACTTGTCTAATTCATTTTTCATCAAAAAGTGGAAAAGAACATATCGCTAACATTCCTAAAAAATTATCATCGCTCACCACACTTAATCCAATAAAAAGAACTACACTATCAACTCCACTCTTCTTAGACTCTCAATATCTCTCCATCTCAAGACGGACTTACAGTCGAGAGAAATCCTCATACACTTACTTATCATTCAAAGAAATTCCAAGCAGAGCCCACACAATACAATACCGATCCCCATCGTACACACATATCTTAGAATCTAGAATTCACACCCTTACAGCATAAACCGAAACGCGAGTCCCATTACGTAACAATGCAAAATGCTCCCTCCTTCACTCCCTATTACCAAGCGAGTATATACACCACCGAAACATAGCTCCGAAAGGGTCCCACCTCGCTTGATCATCAGGCCCGCACGATACCCCGGTTCTGTTTATCCACGCTTCCTCAACCCAGGCTTTTCGTGGAACACACTTCTCTGCTGCTGGCTCGCAGAGCTCTCGCATGCTTGGCTATATAGTAATAAGAGACGTACTACGGCCGCAGCGAGCCTTTCGGTTTCTCTTTCTCGGCCTCGAGAGATCGGGGCGCGATCCGCAGAGAGCAAACCTGTTTCGTTTCGGCTCGAGCGCTCGCTGCGTTATAATACACACACACACGCGCAGCAGCCATGGCACACGGTCAGGAGAGTAGTGCGCGAGCGAGAAAAAGTATACGCGGGAGAGGCCTTTTTTCGTGCGCGCCGTATATATATACGCTTTTTCGATGCACAACGCCGCCGAGTTCTCTCTCTCTAGGAAGAGCTAGGTAGTAGAATGCATTATGACCTGTTATACAATATATATATTCAGGGCCGCGTGCGCGTAGCTACGCGTGAGCGTTAAAACTACGCTAATAATGCAAATCCGTTACGGGGGAGCAAGCACCAGAGGCAGCAGCAGTAGAGAGAACTTTTCTTGTGCGCGCGGCCCGGGAGAGAGATAGAGCGAATGCAGGGTCGCGCATATATATGTGTGTATATTGTGTAACGAGAAACCATGCGCGTCGCGAGTATATAGGTGTATATATGTATGTAGATCCCGCAGCCGAACGAGCGTCTGACTCTTGGCACTGATCCCCAGCTTCCAAGTTGCAGTTACTTCGAAAGAGATAGCGAGTAGGGAATGGGACTCTCTTTTTTGTTTTGGAGTTTTGCGAGAGAGAGAGAGACGCTGAGTGCTTTAATTATTTATGAGGATATCTGATGTGCCGGTTGGCTCTTTATACATGTGCCTGTTTGTTCTTAGTTTTTGCGTGCGCCGTGTACCGTTAATTGAGTTATTTAGGCTTTTTGCGAACGTTTTGTGGCTAGTCCGTGTGTTAGGGGGTTTAGCTTTCGATTAATGTTCATTAATTATACGAAGCTTTTCCGTGGTGGAAGATCGATTTAGGATAAGTTTATGCCGGCCTATATCATTTTCTTAAGTATCTATAGCGTTTAAGTACCGATATGGTGTTCCATTTTATAGCTTCCTGATTGGCCTCCATTGAACTGTTTCATTTTGAACTTGAAAAACTATCGAATAGCATAATCGTTAATTTTAAGGGTTAAAATTAAATGAGCTGGTTTATACTATTTGAAAATTTATAATAGGTTTTTTGTTAAAGCGTAACAAATAAAAAGCAAATGTCTTAATTTACTTGTTATTTATGTGTATAGGAATTTATTACGCTTAAAACTTTTTCTTATTTTTGTTTGCTCGTACTGTATCAACGGTCACATTTTGAAATACAACGACAATAAATTGCTTGTTAAAATTATTATTCATAATTTTATTTTACGAGGATATACATTATTCGGATGAATAAATTTTTTAAAGGTGATGTGTAAAGAAACTGTAAAATGTTAAAATGCGCAATAATATCTTCTCGTCCTCTTCTTGAAAATCGCAATAACAAAGCAAGTAGTTGTATGAGCTTAATCACATCACATAAAATAATGCACACGTACTTACGTATGGCATAAAAATTTTATTTTAATTTATCTTTCGCATTAATGCAATATTCTCACGGCACAGCTGCAATTTCTGCTTACCCGTGTATGAAAATTCGTCGAATAAAAGAACGCCTGTGTTTGTCATTTTTTTTTCGCTCTATGTATAATTCTGGCCGAAATAATTTTTCATCAGCGAACTTTGTAAAATACTTTTCGTTTGATGTTAACAAAATTTGTCTCTGTAAATATTAGTTCATCAACTGGCAAAAGTAATCAACAACGAAAACAGGATTTTCGCGTTAAAAACAACTTTATTTAAAATTAAAATAAAACAAAAGTGCGGTAAAAATAAGCGCATGCAAACAGAAAAAAAACCATCAATATTTGAACTTTTCCAAGTGGATATAAACGAAAAAAATTTAACCGCACATCGATACGCACGAAAGCTGAATTCTAAAGCTTGAAAATATTAAATAATATTTCCTCGCGTATCAAACTTTCAAAATTTAACTTTCCCCATGTTACAATTTCTCCGTAATCTACATTTCATTTCGTCGATATCCACTCCACACCTATCTACGTACCTGCTCTTTATCTCTCTCATCATTTTTTTTGCGTCTCGCGCTATCTTCGTGTTCTTTCTCTCTACTGCCAAGGGACGTTTTTAATATTTGGCCTTCGGTTTCCTAAAGCAACGAATTACGTTTTACGTGGTGGACTTTTTCTTCCTCGGCGCGCGTTAAGAGCAGCTTATTTGCTTAGCTACCGGTTTTTAAAATGACTGGCCTCAACTCTCACGCGCGTGCGCACGAGGTAGCGACTTTTTCGGACACGCGAAAAATTCGCTTTGTTTGGGGGGGCACATTTCGCGAAGGATGAAACACGCGTTGCGTGCCGGGTTTCCTGTTTACGTTTATCGTGTGTCTTCTTGTTCTTCGTGGTCTCTCTCGAGTGTCTGCGTGTAATCATTTTAATTATAAGATGGCGAAAACCGCGCTGTATACAATGCTCAAGGACTAGGCATAAATCTGAACAGTAATTATCGTATATTTATTGTTTACAGTTTTCTTAGACGTTTTTACAGCGAATCGCGAGGTATGGAGAAAAAATCATGGTCTTTTATAATCGAGTTTTCAGCTAATGTTGAAATCCATATACTAGCTCTGACGTTTTAAATCAATGAAGCTGCGGCTGCGATGCAGAATATTGCAGCATTTTTTACAATTACTGCAACTAAAAATCTGTTACTCAACTGTATACAAACGGATCATATTTTTCAAAATTCTCGCATTTCTCAATATGGTTTATTGGTACGAAATTGCCTTTACGGTATTTCAAACTGTATTTGTACGTACCATGTTTGAGGATTAAATCGATAATATCTAAAAAAAAAAAAAAAACTTCAAACACGGCGTTTATTAATCCACCGCACCAAAGGAATTAAACAAGCTTGTATTCTATTTTTCAAAATAAATTTTTATTTCGCTACCACGCAACGAATGTCAGGCAATTTTCTCTTAAAGCAGAGAAATTCCTACGAGCATGGATTCCATCGGTTTTCTCGTCATTTTTTCCTTTTAGTTTTATATATCTTTAATCCGATATCGACTGATACTCAACTGGACCTTGATTGAATTTCTCTGCAATATCGTATCGAAGATCGAATTGTATTGCACTGAAGTCTACTCGCCGTTGCATGAATCAAGGTAGCGCGAGAGAATAATTTTTTCAGCTTCGTACAAATGCTGCTTTTTCAACATACCTATACGATCGACACCAAAGGCCAACAAGATTCAATTTTAATTGACCGCAATAAACAATAAAACTGTATCTGCAGAACGATAGATTTTACTCGGAAAATAATAACCGTGACGTTTTCGAAAAACACGGCGGACTTTCACAGAGCACTTTAGAATCCGAGAAACATCGCCGAGAAAGAACGAGAGTGGGAAGGCAAAAATAAAAGGCCAACACAGGCTCGCAATGCCTCTCTCGAGCTGGCTTTTAATTTCACTCGGCACGACGGCACACACACACACACACCTCGCATCGTCGTAAAAACCACGCAAAAACCAAACGCTGCGCTGCCTAAAATTCTACGTTCTCCGCTCGCGTCGAGGGTCCAAGAGATACACGCGTCAAGACTCCGAGAACTCGGTCGGACGGCCCTAAATGTGAATTTCCTTACCTCGCTCTTACCCTCCCTCTCTCAACGCTAAATTTCGCGCTCGTTAAATCTCCGCACGGTCGGATCGTTAAATGGCGCCTTGCTTGCGACCCGCCGCACTCGAAAATCCGGACGAAAATCTTTCCCCCCGCATGTCGCCTACCTATATGTATGCAGAGTCGGGATGAGATCCTTATATATACCAACAGCAAAGAGTCACCGTACACGACGTGGCTCTTTTGACGCGCTGGAATGGCGAAGGACGAGTGCGCGCTGCAGGGATGATGAAAGAAAGCGGTGCGCGGATAGAGAGGGAATGAGAGGAGGACCAACGGAGAGGATTGAGAGAGAGATATATATAAGCGTCGCGGAGGTCTTTGTGTTACTCTCTTGCTGTAGTAGCCAGAGTGTGTACGTGAAAGCAGTTAATTATTGCGAGTGTGTGCCGTGCTGGTAATTATGAGCCGCAGAGGCGCGCGCGCGAGAGAGGCGATTATTGCGAAAGCTGCGAAAATTATCAAGTAAGCGTGCGTGATGTATATGTATGCTTCTCGTGTGAAGGATCTTTCTCTCTCTCTCTCTCTAAACGTTGTTCGAGAGACGAATGTAGGATACACACACAGTGGCAAAGTATATAGTTATATACGAATTTCGAATCGTTAATATATATAAAACGCAGCAATATGATTAGGACTGTACGCGTATGTGTGTGAGAAAAAAAAGTATCGCACGCTTCATCGTCAGATGTGTTGTTTTGACAGCGAGATAAGATAACTTGGAAGTCAAACTCAAGAAAACGTGTTTTTCAGCTATACACCAGATTATACACACATATTTGACAAGCTTAAGACGACTCGGCGAGCAGTATTTCGAAACGAGAATGTAAAAATTCACTCTCGTCTTATAGTAGGACGAAAGACGCGTATACCAAACCATTCCTTCCGCGTAATACTTACATATACGAGTTCTGCTGTATTTACACACAGAGCACTATCAATTACTCTATACGTACATAACAGACGCACTATGCGCATCGTACCGTCCAAGCGTCAAAAGCGAGCGAGTGCAGCGTATACCTTGTACTCTCCTCGAATACACGTAAGCGATGGGTATATGCGCAGCAGGATTTTCCAAACCGACTATTCATCTTTCCGGCACTCACCTGCGCGGCGGCAGCAGCGACAATACTAATCATTGCAATTATGCCGCGATAAATTTAGCCGCGCGGCTGCAAACAAATGACGCGCGAGCGAGCCGACGATCTCCCCCGGACATTTTACACGAAAGAGAGAGAGGTATGAGTTGAAAGCGAGACAAAGAGTGTAGCAGCAGCAGCAAGGGAGAAAGAGAGAGAGAGAGGGACACAAAGAGCCACCCTGCGGTCGAGAGAGAGAGGCAGAAACGGAGGGAAAGAGAGAGAGCGGAATTTATGTCGCGTCGGTTCTGCATATGCATTAGCCGTCGCTCGCACACAGGCTTCTTCTCTCTTTTTTCGCCTTTTCTTTGCTCTTCATCCTCGCCCTCCCTCTCTCTCTCTCCCTCGCCCGGTCTCCGTGCTAGCCGAGCGGCGAGAGAGATCCGGACTCTGGCGCGCAAGCGCAGCTACGCCCGCCTCGTCCCTGTATATATACCCGCGCACCCACACACACATATATACCGGAGCACAGCTCGGGCGCGTCTCCGCGTTTCGGTAGCCCAGAGACGCCGAAAAGTTGTAATCGACGAGATCGTTAGCGCTCTCATGCACACCGCGTATACGCACGCAGAGAAAGAGATCGGTTTTTAACTTGCATTATTCAGTGCTTCTTTCGCGCGCTCTCTCTCTGTGTCGGGTTGGAAGATAAGAGAGAGACGCAGCGCGTTCACTTTTATTTATGCGGAGATAGTGCGCGCGGCGCGTACACCGATCCATTATGCATTTGTTTGCCCTTACAGCTCCCACCCCCCAGCGGCGACTACAGCTCGACAACGAGGAGAGAGTTTTTACGCTTATTTTTACATTGTTCGGGGTTACGCCTGTTAGAGCGGCTGCTTCTGCGCGGACTGTGCAGTGCAGGAGAGTTAAAAGGTTCCCCCTATCGTGGACGGCTTATAACTGGCGAGCTGTGTAATGAGAATAATCGTATACATGTGCACTTTCCCAACCGCTCGATTGATATAAAGATTTTCACTTTTATGTACTAACAAAAAAAAGAAGAAGTAGGGAAAAAGAAAAATGTTGGTGGTGGTGGTGTAACAAATCCTCCGTGTTATTTACGACCGGGATTTGCAAACATTTTGTATTGGCTGTATATAAAAAGAGGAGGGAGAAAAGAGAGCTGCGCGGCAACAACCTTCGTTCTATTTTCAATATCCTGTTAAATAACTTGTGTATAATGGAAGAGGCTCAATGCCGATAAACCGAGCTTCCGCTTTGTCACCGTTAAAGTACACATTTTGAAAGACGCCTCAAGCCCGTGCTACGCCGCGCTTTATAGAAGCCGATATTGAAACTATTAATCAAACTTCCTGAAGGATCTGTTCTCTCTCTTCGCTCGCGAGAGAGAGAAATTGTCCAGTTTACGGGCGGGCGATAAATCTAAATTTTTGCGTCATGTTTCGACTGCTGCGACACATTAAACTTACTGTTACCTATATATAATGTAGGATTAAAGTGGGTTCTGTGCCATTTTCTGGATTTCGGTGTCTTCATGATGCACCAAAAATAAATAAGTATTGTACACGGAAGGTTTGATTCGAATGTCGATGAAACATTTTCTTATCCCAAATAGTATTCTTGTCTGACTCATCTCCTAGTTTTTTTTTTTTAGTACACAAGTATTACTTTATGCGTTACGCCAAGTTAAAAACGAATTTCATATTCGTTATACACAAAACTCATAGACTCTCCCATGCTCGCTCTTTCCATTGAAAAATCAAACATATACGCAGCACCTAATCGCTCGATCTATCGACTACAACTCTAGCAAGTCTTTCTCTCTCTTCCTCTATAATTACCACGATTTCAAGCAAACTTGATAAGACGCGTGCCTATATAGACGACGACGTCGAGCAGCAGGCGAAGAGTCGGCGCAGAGTTGGAGAAACGATAGCGCGCGTCAGCGCCAGCGTCGTCGTCGCAGTGCTGTTATCGCCGACCGCTCGCCTCGTTCATAATCAAGCGAGCAAGCGAGGCGAGCAAACCGGGGAGAGAGAGAGAGAGGCAACGATCCCTTGATAAATTGGGCAGGCCCTGGCAACGCCGCTCGAACTCTCGTCGTTCGCTATCTCTCTCTCTCTTGCTCGCTCGCTCGCTTGCTCTCGAGAAGTTTCGACCTAACGGACTCCCTCCCTTCCTCTCTCTCTCTCTCGTGAGCGCACAGTATACACTCGTGCTTTTTCCTCGTGTGCACGCCACTCTCTCGAAAACGCCGACGTATGTGTGTGGGTTTGTAAGAGCGACCCTTTTAACGATTTTGCCAAGTTTTTCGATGCTCTTTGCCACACGGCCCTCAGGCTGATCGATGCGCGCTTCGCTTGCTGGGTATATATGTATATATGTACATGACTTTTGGAATTTTCTCTGTATGTAAAGCAGCGACTGCCGGAGAAATTTATTTGGAGAGCGAAACGGGCGAGTGGAAATTTAACTCTTGTTGTTGTTGCTCTGGTTTATTTCGCGGGAAATTCGGTAAAACAAATTAATTTGCGAACTGCAGGCTAATTTTTCCCGAACTGAGGCGCCGCGCGACATTGCAGCGGTATATCGATTGGCGTGGAGCGTGCGGAGGTTAATTGAAAAAACAATCTGGGATGCGGCGCAGCGCTGATGTTTTTGTGTGTTACTCTTTAATTCAGAATTATTCTTAGTTGTTTAATAAAAACGGGGGTCTTAATTGGCCTTTGCCGATTGGATATCATTAATAACGTTCTTTCAATGTATCGGAATAGTGAAAGGAACAGATTTTTGAAAATACATAATATAAGTTTTGAAGGTAACTGTTTAATCCGCAAATATATTTCGGGCGGACGTCAAGATCGTATAGTTCTCGTGAGACTTCAAACTACTCTGATTCTTTTTCGGTCAATGACGCACACCACCGTTGGATAAGCAGTATGGAAATCAGCTCTCTTCACATAATTGGGAGTATACACGGATGGAAAGTTCTTTTTTTGTAAGCGCCGCCTCGCAGACGATGAGAATTTACATTAATGAATTAATACGCATCTGTAATTTTAATCAACGAGTTGAACAATTTTAAACGCGAAAATACAGCAACATTGCGCTGGAATTACATTATTACGAGGGGAAGAAATTTTTTAAAAGAATTTTTAATCTTTATTAAAGCCTGCAGCGGTTGGAAAATTATTCTTAGTAAACAGATTAGCTATTCTGCATTCTGAATTATGCTTTTGCTTGCTCTATTGTGACTAATATGCGTTATCGCGCCTCAGTGAAATAAACAACAATTTTTTACGCCGTTGTAGTTCTGGATAGAATTATTACTTCTATTAGAGACCCTAGAATCATTTTTAACGGAATTACTGGGCAGCCAGTACATTATCATAAAGTGTATATTATAACCAATGTTAAAATCTTTATCGTAACCACTCTACGCCAACATTCTCCACGCTAAATTCCAGGCAAAAATAGAAAATCTACATTTTCCCGCCCACCAGGAACCCAAAAGCCACCCAAAATTATCATAAATTCAAACAATTTAGGCCGATCTTCGTCGCCGCGTATTATCTCTCTCTCATCCTCTCGCGCCATAAACCACGTCGCGCCTCGTCGTCTTCGGATTTCAAGCAGCTCAGCGGAGCAGCTCGCCTGGCTACAACACGAGCGAGCGAACTATGCGAACCGAGACGCGAATAGAATCGAGGCTCGCTACTCTCAGAGCACAGCGCAGCGAGAATGTGTCTACAAGCGCTGCAGTCGTCGCCGTCGTCGTGACGTAGGCAGCGTTACTGCATGCATGCGCCCGAGCGAACGAGGCAAAGTATCAGTAGAGTGCGCGGATAGAGAATATTATGTGTGTATATGTATATATACGTGATAGGCTATTATTCTTCGTTTAAATATTACTTCGGTGCGAGTAATTCATACGATTCGATCTATCTCCCTCTCCCCCTCTTCTCTCGATGATTTTTTCTCCCTCTTCTCTAGAGTTACTTGTATTAATGTATAAAGAAGCCTTTTTGGCATATAGCTAGGATGTGTATAATTTACACTGATAGCTGCTATCTTTGATTACATTTGGGGGAAGAGGGAAAGATGAATGTTGAAAAAGAAATGGCGCTAGAGGTATGTGTATGGCACTTGGAACTCGTACATATATAGACCGAGCTAACGCTAAAGTTGCGCGGTTCAGGACTTAATGGAAAAACTCTTGACGCGAAACTCAGCGCGGCGGCGGCGGCGGGCAAATTACTTTAATTTTCCGAGGGCGCAAACACGCTATTCACTCTCCGCGTGGCGCGGCGCTTCCAACTCTGACCTCTCTGCAAAACTCTATTTCTTTCTCGTGTTAAATAGCAGCGCGCGAGTGTTAAAATTCCCGTAGTACCTGCGGCTTTGTTTATTTCAACCCGCGCTGCTAGATTGATTATTATGTCGTCTCCTTCCGAGCGAGAAATTTTTTATTAATTTCCTTGTGTATTATACATGTATATACAGAAGAGGTACTATACGTGTGTATCGCAATCGTTCTTAGAAACTCTCACGGCAAGTTTTCCCATAAAGCGTAATGAGTTAGTATGCGCGGCATTGCACTACTACCTACTGCGTAAATTGTCCTTTCTCGCTTGATGAGTTTTCATTTTGCGTGCGCGCGCGGAACTTTGTGTTTCGCCGTCGCCGCGCTGCGCTTGCCGCATGGAAGTTCATTAAAGAAGAAATATGAACCGAATGGAGCTCGCGTATAACTACGCTTTTTTCCGAAGTCGTCGTTGAAAGGACAAAACTTTTTGCCAGTCAACCCTCGTGTATATATATAACTATAGACTCTATCTGTAGAATTATTTATCAGTGGCGATTAAATTGCCTTTACCAAATCCAAGCGCGCGTCACCGCCGGGAAATTCATTTTTCACGAATGATCGACACCTGAATATATCCGCGCGACACTTCACTCTCTCTCTCGTCGACTAATTTTTCCCCGGGCAATTTTCGTGTCCGGGTATATAATCCGACCGCCGGATGATCCGACGCCCCGGAACGCAGCGCAGACATATGGCGCTAAATGAACGAGCGCTCGCAGCGCCGGACACACACGACTGTGTGTGTGTGAAATTCGGTATGGCCAGCGAATGGAAAATTACCTCCTGCATTTTAAAAGTTACGGGGAGCATGATTAAAATTGCCCCGTGGTGCTTTTTACGATAGCATATATGTATATATATGACGTTACATATATTATAGTCTAATTTGTGCGAATCGAGTATATTAAAGGAGAAAAATTATATTAGTCATATCCGCTGTTACTGACCCCCTTGCATACGACGCGCTCCCCGGATGAAATATATATATGTCGCTACAGTAATGTGTCACGTATTTGCATGTATATTTTCGTGTATCATATATCCTTTCGTTAGCACGAGCAATGGCTGTGCATATTTTTATCTGAAAATTGATAGGTAGTTGATGTAAATTGACGTGAAATTTTTCCATGAGTTGCGATGTCTTCGCGCCAATCTAAAAGAGGAATTAAGATTGCGAGCGGTTAGTGCTGCATCGTTTTGAACAATGATAATGTTTGTAAGTAGGATATGCTGCTTTATTAATTGCATGAAGTCGGAGTTGATACGTTTACTAAAATAGGTTGCTTTATCAGCTTTTGTATAATAAATAATTCGAGGTGTATTGAATATTACATTTTAGACTCCGAAACAGTACTCCGTTAATTATAAATGTCATTATAGCTAATGTTCGTAAAAATAAAGTACGATATCTACTATTGCTAATAAAAAGCGTAAGAGATTGTTCATTAGCAAATGCGGTTGAAAAGAATTTAAATATTCATTCGTATTTCTACGTCTTTGAGCTGAAACGTTTTATACTTATAAATTTTCTTGTTTGTTTCTGTAAAGTAATTAAGTACTTGTCGTTGACCATGAAATATGAGATCCTCAATGAAAACGTAATCAAATATCTCTCCTATAGTTTACTATAATCGTAAAAGTAATAGCTTTTACATGTTCTTAAATTAATTAAGTAATAAAGTTGATGTTTGGTTGTGATTATACCAAATTAAATAAAAATAAGGAAGCGTTTGTTTGAAATAAATGTTAAACGTGTAATACTATATTTTTCTTTTACTATATAAGAAGACTTAAATTTTCATTCTTCTAATTATAAAGCATTATGCATTACGTACCCTTTAATTCAATCTTTTAATCTTTTAAAGTATGAATTCATTTGTAACTTGAACACATACAATTTCCATTTTATACGGCAGATGGGAGAGATTTTTCGCGGCACGAAGTAACTAAAATATTGAAATTCGAATCCCATTTGCCAAGTGGATAATTCAAGGCAGTTTTGCCACTACTTTCCACTCGCCAAAGTTCACAGAGTAAAAAGAACAAGTTGAATGTTTTAAAAACATTTCAAACTTTTCCCGTCCAACCAATCGATCTTATCAACTTCTGATTACAGCCTTCAAAACTTGTCTTCACTCTCGATTCCTCAACCGAATATTGCACAACTTCAACTTCCTCATTACAAACCTCAAAAAAACACCCAATAACTCGCATATCTTTAGCATTTCCTAACCCCCCGCACAGATTGAAACTACGATCCACTAGCTCTCAGCGAAGACGGAAACTCTCCCGTCCGGAATTCCAACCGCATGCACGAGTCTCTCTCCCTCCGGATCGAAAAGCAGACCTGCGCTCTCATATACGCGAACAATCGACGCGGGAGGGAGAGAGACGGCGAAATAAAGCGGCCGCGCGGACCGCAAAAACGAGGCAAAAAGAAATAACAATGACGCTGATAATAATCGAGCGGGGCCGGAGAGTTGAGAACCGTTCGTTCTGCTGTCGAACGGGCCGCGCGCGCGCGCATCGCTTCTTATTAGGCTCTCCTCGGCCGCCGCCGCAGCACGAGAAAGAGAGAGAGAGAGAGAGAATTCCCGAGCGAGCGCCGAAGGCGAGCGAGGAAAGGCCGTTTCGAAAGCGAACGAGCGACACCTTGGGCGCCGCCGCAGCTCGAGCGAGCGTCGGAGTCTCGTTCGACTCTCTCATACCTGCCTACTGGGCAAACTTTGCGACGAGTCGCGCGGCGAATGAACGATAAGGAAAATTTCTGGGGTTTCTCCGCGGTTCAGAGAGAACGAGAGAGAGAAGGTTTTTCCTGTTTAATTTCTATGAATTGATTTTGAATCGTTCCAAATGCTTCGAGGGGTTATCAATATTTTCGGAACGTCTGTCTTTGATTAACTCCATAGATATATAGATATTATTTGTATGACTAAATTCATAACTATATCAATGTATTAACAAACCAATCGACGGCAGTATATTAGAGTCGATTATGTAACCCGGAGCGTATATCAAGCTCGCACTTTCAACGCTGCTGGCGACGACGACGACGACGAACCCGCATGTTTTATACATATATACAGCTCGAGCATCATCATCTCGAACTTATACTCGCCATTAACCGCAATCGCCGCGATAGATAATAATACGACGCGGCGGAAAATGGGCCTATATGATGCGTGCTCGCTTCGCTGACCGAAATCCCGCACCGAGTTAGATAACGACGTTCCCTCTCTCTCCGCGTGTCTGTGTACGCATTCGCATGGCACGTCTCTAAGGCCGTTCGCATGTTCGCATTTGCAAAGAAAGGCGCGCGTGCGTGCGTGGCATGTTGCTGCGTGACATATAGGGGGAGAAAGAAGGCGGGAAAGATCCTCGCTCATTGAAAGGCAGAGAAAAAAAGGAAGGTTCTTTCTACCCTGGGGAATTTATATATATCGGAAAGTAATAATTCTTAAAAGACGAGGTGGTTTTGTAATTTTGTGGGTATATTATCTATAGCGTTGCGCGATATCTGCAGAGAGATATATATGTATGATAAATTTATGATTGTATGAGAGAGTAGAGGAGTTTTCTTTATCTGCGTTAAACAAGTGAATCGAGAGTCGGTGCGACTATACTTATTATGTACTATTGTAAGACGCAGCGCTGCTACATGCTATTACTGATTAATCGCGATCATTATGCAAGCTACTGACCCATTTCTGACAAAGTTCACTTTCCTTCGCGAATTTAGTAGCTGATGGCAAATATAGCTACCGTTTAAAATTCCAAAGTAGTTCAAAATGCCGAAGTTTAAATAGAATCTCTCTTACTTAATTCTCGTCGAAATCTTCAGTAATCCATTTTCCGCGAAAAGTTTTCCCTCTTTCTCTCTCAATATCGCCGGCTAGTAGCTGCCCAAGTTTTCATATAAGCGATAATAACATTCTTCGCTCCAACGTGTTATGAAAGTGAAAATGGAATATTCGCAAAGTAAACATACCCCGAAACACCATGGTACACGATTAAAAAAAAGTATAGGTACCTATATATACCGTGACTTAAAC
Organism: Torymus auratus; assembly: GCA_900474315.1. NCBI lineage: Eukaryota > Metazoa > Arthropoda > Insecta > Hymenoptera > Torymidae > Torymus > Torymus auratus. The sequence continues at coordinate 33,845 of UXGD01001002.1, forward strand.
GACGGATGTATACCGGCGCTATTACCCGCGGAAAAGGCGTATATACGAAAATAAGCAAGAATCAGGGGACGCAGGGAACCAGGGATTAAGCGTCGCTAGAGATGCTCGCGTTAAGCGATATTTCGTTATATATATTAATCGCGGGGATTACAGCTTTAGCTCGTATAGCTAGAAAGCGAGTGAGAAAGACAGCAAAGGGTCGAAGAGGCGCTCTTCTACCGCCCTTTAAACGTGCTTATTAAGCTGCCCCCGTGCGCCGGTAATCCGCTTTTAAGCTGCGCGCACGCGCAAAAATAAAGCAGTTTTCCACAGCCGCCGCGATTACACGCGATTGTGTTTCTCGCGGTACGCATTAATGCGCCACTGTATATATATACACGTATATAACGCGAGAGAGAGTTTCTCCCGCTGGCTTTTGTATATCTCACGAGCGAGCGATAAGGTGGCAGCGCGCGCTTGCTTGCGAAATCTTCAACACATCGCGCGAATAAACTTGAGCGGCGAGAATTATTGGCTCTTAGGAAAACGGAATACATTATCGCGCCCCGGTAAGGGGGAGAGGAAAAGACTGGCTATATACGTGATCGCGCGCGAGGTTTCGAAGAAGCGTGAAACTTTTTCATTCGCATTCGCGCCGCACCGTGCGTGTGTGAAAATCGAAGAAGAAGAGGTGTGAGATGTGCGATGATGTAACGGTTTTATTGTATTTTCGGGTGAGAAATGCGACGATTGTTAAGATGCTGTGGCATCGCGAATCGAAGAGAAGAAGAAAAGAGCGGCGACAGAAATAGACTTTGGCTCGCGTCTGGAGAAAAAAGAGCGATGGAGGAGTATCTCCGGAAAGCGTTTATAATATATGCACAACGAAAAGGCGCTTATCGATTGGATTTCGTAACGTATGTGTGTGTGTGCGTGCCGTGCAGCTGCGGGGAGTAGTTTCGTTTGTACTTTGAAGCGGGAGAAAATGAGGGAGATAGGGTTGACAAAGCTATACGTGCGTGGGATAACACTTTGCGTACACGGTAATATAGCATAGTCGAGGATGAAGAGAACGAGAGAGAGAAGAAACGGAGACGGCAGCTTAACTCGTTGTTGATTCAGTTGATATCACAAGATTGCATTGTATATAGCTGGATTTTCAAGTCATCACGCACACGTGCTCTCACTATATTTAATGTATATAAGTGTACACGAAAACAGCGCTTTTTCACGCCTCTTACTTTTTCATCTGCCTACTCTTTCACATTTATTTGTTGCGTTATAACGGACGCTTTTTGGAGTACATCGAGGAGAGCAGCAGCGAGATTAAATTATATCGGCGAAACGGTTATACATACCCACACACGCTATGTGTATATAATGTATTCTCTCGCCAAATCGTCGTTATAAATGTTTCTAATTCAAATGAACGGTATAATGTGGGCTGCGCGACGGCGCACACACACGCGCTTCAAATGTAAATGCTTTGAATATATCATCAGTTTTAATCTTCGCTGTAATGCGCGTGCACGTGGAACTGCTTATTTCGTATTCAAATCATAACGAAGTACAAGGGTTCGATAAAGATTTTAAAAGCCATATGTGTATATATATATGGTACCCTTTCTAACTTTTATACAGCGTGTGTTGTATTTCTCAAAAATTCATATACGTACACAGACAAAAAGAGGCATTTTTTACTTGGAACGTCGATAAACACGTACGCTGCTTTTTTGTGCCGACGCTCAACTGAAATAACAAATCAATTTGTCGACGCTGGCAGAGAGAGAGAATCGACAGTTTGGAATATTAGCCAATCGCCGAAACGTCGAGTCGCACCGGGTGAAAAAAGAGTAACGTAAGCCTGTCTCGCTCACGCGCAATCGATCCTCTCCTCCGCGCGTGCCATATTTTATAGATAAATACATACAAATACATACGTGTGTACGCGTGGGGTAACGGCTGGTTCCGCAAACACGCGCGTCAGAGGAAACGATATGCCCCACGCGAAAGAATGTTTTTTTATTTCAAAGAAGACACGGGCGTCGTCGCCTCTTACTTTCTTTACAACGTCGTGAGGAAGGAAACGTGAAAAGGAGCTATGGAAGAGGAGCAAAGAACTGGGTGTCTAGTAGGATATAATGAGGCTCGGATGTTTACGACTGCTGCGTATTGTCGTTGGATGATTGTTGAGAATCCTGCGTTTGAAGTTTTTTCACGTTTGTGATGGAAGCGATAAATATAAGTAGTATGAGGAAATGATTTGTCGAGCGTTATTGTGTTTGTTGTGATAATATCGTGAAAATTCGGATTACTTATAGGTGAAAAATAATATACAGTAAAGTTTTCTAATTACACGTTTTGTGGACGTACACAATGATGTTTTATCAACATTAAGTGCTCGAAAAGCAATTTTCGAGTCGGATGTGCTCACCGAAACCGGGAAGAATTGGAACGCGCGCACGAACGCAGTTGGCTTTATACTTTCGCGAAGTGTAATTATATACACGACGAAAATGTGTCAACTGAACACTGGGCAAAAGTTTGAAATACGCGTGCGTATATAGACCTTTTCGATATACGCCCGCCACGCGCAAAACATTACGTATATCACGGCCCACTCGTGTGTAAGTTTATTAACGCGAGCTAGCTTTGTTGGATAAATCCAAGTACCGTTAAAAATTTTTTCGCGGTGAAATACAAACTTTATGCTCCCGGCTCTTTTCCGCATCATAATTGTCGGAATATTTTCTGGCTGCAGCGCGTAATACACGCAACTGTGGGAGAGAGAGAGTGGCTGTGAAGTGCGTCGAAAAACTGCAACTCGTCACAGCTCTCGTTGCACGCAAAATGTTTTTTCAAGTGCGCGTTGTTGGTTCGTGTAAAACTTAATTAATTGCTATGTATATTATATGCTTGGCTCGCGCGCCCACGATGCTTTTTAACGGGCGTAATGCGACTTGTAATTATACGCTGCAGAAATATATGTTATGGAATCCGTATGAAATCTTTCGTTGTAAAATTGAGGCTGATCTTTGTGATAAAATTAAGTGTCTCTTATAGTCGATTGACTACTCTTAAAAAGTGTTCTTTGATTTTAATAATGCAAATTCTGAATTAACAATCCACGATGTGCAATCAATATCTACAAGTTCATAGCATATTTAAGAGTACTCTCAAGCTACTAAAACACGTACCACACTCTCAGCAATATATATACAATCTACGACTTGTTACCAACCAGAGGATATTTTTGCGCAGTGAACCAGATCTTTCCCGATAAATATACAATCCACAGCCGCTCCAATTCTCCTTTTCCCAACTCTTATACACACTGATACCATCAATTCTCGAAACCCAAAAAGCCAAATATTCACTCTCCCCTCTCAGTCACTTCTCTATACATATAATTCCCGCGCGTAATACACATCACGTCCATACAAATACTGCATCACCACGCGCTCAGCGCAGCGACAGTTTCCCGAAACCATAAAATAACTCAGCACCGCGAACAAAACCCATAACTTGCCGTTTAATTAGCCGAAGAAGCCCTCGAAGGTCGAGCGCGCGTTGCTGGTACTCGCGCGCCCCTCAACAACGCTCTCCCTCCTCGCGATGGCATCGGGTTTCCTCATCGTCATCCCCTTAAATCATAAAGGACATCCTTTGGCCGTCAGCCTCGGCGTATAACGAAGAAACTCACTCTCGCACGAGTCCTTGCAGCAGCCATGTCGTTTCATAAATTTCCTTTCGCGAGGTATATAGCTCGCGCGCTAAAATTTTCGCCACGTATACATATATATACAACGCTTCTCGCTCTATACTCTACCTACTCCTTCTCTCAGCGAGCGAGCGAGCGCGGCGGCGGTGGTAAGTGGGTCACTGCCTGCAGCCTCTGCTGACTCGCCGCTCGAGGAAACGGTAAGGTCGCGCGCGAGGCAGCTATACCACTGCGGGCGCCATTAAGATTTTTCTGCGCGGCGCAAGCGCTCGAGAGTTGTCCGCTTTTTCGACGTGACGACAAACGCGCCCGGGTTTACTCCTTTTTCGAGAGAGAGGAAGGGAGAAAAAGGTCGTCTTTTGTACACACGCGAGGCGCTCTTTCGTTTTTCCCGGTATGTGTTGTATTTTTTTCGACACACCGAAGGATTCCTGCGAGCTCTCGCGGGGTATAGAGGGGGATTAAAGTTTATATTGTCGACTCGTCGTCGTTACAGTATATAAGTATAATATAGCACTGCACACACACAGTGATGTGAAAAAAAGGAACTCTTCGGTCTTGCTTGTTCGTTCGTTGGCGCTCGTCGAGAGCTCAGCGCGCGCTGGTTACGTAATTTCCCGCGTGCATTCGGAACGACCGAGAGAGACAGCGTTATCTAACTCATGCGTGCGTGGCGTTGTATAGTAGATTGCAAGGGTACCCGCGAGGGATCGGCTGCTTTTTTTTGCCGTTATTGTATGGTAATAATGGCCGCAGCACTCATTTGTATAAGTTAATTCATTATCAATATGGCTTGTATATATAGGCACGTTATCTCTTTTCTTTCGAAAGTTGTACTATTGCTGGAACGAAAAGAGAGGAGAAATACTTTCGCGCGTTATTCGTAGAAAAATTCCGGACTACCGCGGCGTACTTTTAGGTCAGTCGTGTAAATATGTACGGCTTACCGTTAGATATCTTTGCTATACGTGCGCTTGCAAAGCTAAGGCTGCGATGAATAACGCGCTGCGGTGGTTATATAACACTGTTAACGCGGCAACCTTGAGGAGAGAACCTGTGCGCCGTGGAAAATGATTATACCACGATATATTCCGTTGAACTATACCATAGGAAAATGCGCTTCGCTGCGCGCTGAGCTAATGCCTATTTCATTTTTTTTTCTCTCTCGCTCTCTATGTCTTTCTATAATGTCGGTATGGCAAAAAGTGGTAATGCGGTACTTTGCAATGCTGTGACATTGGAATAATTTTTCACGCTTGATGGGATGAATTAATAAAATAGTAGTAACGTTGGCAATAAAATGCTTGAAATAGTTTATGGTAATAATTCGTGAATATATTTCTATATTTCTAAACCCTTTCGGGTTTGGAAATTTATTACAGCGATGAACAGTTTTTTGTTACTTTCAACACTTGTGACGGTAAAAACACCCTGTGTAAAAAATAATTAAAGCCTAATTGTAGCCAGACTGCCCCCAGACTTTCTTTTCACTCGGGAATGTTAAACAACAATCGGAAATCGATTAATTAACATGAGTTTTCAGAGTTCAAACGCGTTTTCTTTCTTATATACCCTACTCAAATTAGACTTGTTCTATAGACCGAAGAGAGCCCGCGGCATTGGCTCTCGCTCGGTAATCTTAGAATTTCAGGAATGATGATTTGCAAAGTTTACTTGATGAGAATCCCCAGCGTAAACACAAAGAGCACGAAGCGCCCGACCAGAGCGGTTAGTCCAACAATCTGTTTTGATGCCTACGCAAAACGAGCAAAAGATAAAGTAGAGAGAGAAAATGGATTCTGAATTAGTTGTCTAAATAATAGAAAGAACCGTATAGGGTGCGCGCGCGGATGTCTTTTGTTCGTGCCGTCGGAGTATAATATAACGTTTCCCAAGAGAATGTGAAATCTTTTTAAGCAGTTACGTAGATAAGAAATGAGTAAAAACAATATATTCCATTTTTCGTATTGCTTATCGAAAGATTAAATGAAATTTCAAAAAGATTTTCGATTTACATTACAACGATTTACGTAAAATTGAGCATTATACAAATCGAAAGGTAAAAAGATTGAAACCCGATGTATACCCACGTATATCTATTCAATAATCTAATCTCTTCAACCCCCACATGAGCCAAACGACAATGCACACACGATCATCACGCTTTTCGCCCATCCTGCTCTTTTTTTTACACCCCAAGGAAGCCAGTAGCAACAGCGGCGGTTCCCGCGCTTGCGCGTACACACAATCGCGGGCCGCGCTGAGGACAACCGCAAATATTCTCTCTCTCTCTTCGCGCTACTGCTGCTGTGGCGTCGGCACAGTAAGCCGTGCACGCGTGACGCCCGGGAATAAAAGGCGCGCAGCGGAGATGAGAGCCGCGCACAAAAACAGGAACGCGACGAATCGTATAGGCAACAGAGGCGGTGAGATCCTTTTTATACGTGTTTCGGTTCGATTTTTTGTTTGTTTCTCATGCTTTCTCTCTCTCATAGTCGAGGTTATATGCGCTGGCTCGCGCGGTGAAAAATTTTTTGATTGTGGAAGTCGTATGCGGGGGCCGGTCTTTTTGTTGTTGTGTGCGTGTGTGTGGATCGAAAGCTGCGGGTTTATGTGGAGAAATTGTTCGGCGAGGTGGTGTGCAGTAGACAAAAGGTCGTATGATATTCGAAGCTATGGATATATGATGTGGACGATAATAACTTAGACCGCGCAACTGTAGCTAGAATTAAAATGCCATTTGTTAGAGTACTTACGCGAGAGCTCGGTTTGTCCCGATGTATTGTTTTAAATGGCTAATAAATCATGACCGTAAGTAACATTGCTTCAAGCCCAAGATGCCTTAGTGTCGTTGTAGTAAAACGCCATTCAAATCCCTTTACAGCTGCAGATATATACACGGCCCGCCGCGCCGTATATATACATACATTTGTATCTGTCCGCTACCGTTTCCTTGACGTTTCTATTGTCTTGTTACAAACGCGTTTTCCAAAGTATTCGCTGAAACTAGATCAATGCGTCTATCGCGTTTCCCGTTACGTCATTTTACGCGCGGTTGTTTTTTACAAATTTCAATTTCAAGTGCGCATTTACAACATATTTAAGCGTTATTTCGCATACCCGAAAAGCTGCAGGTCCACTATTGAGACAGCCTTGTGTGTGTGTGTCGCCTACGTATTCCAAGGGTGGCGAGTCTGCCAAAGAAGGCAACGCGTATAACTCGAAGCGAGAAAAGAAAATTTATATACGCGAACGAACGTGGCTATAAAAAAAAGGAACGTGTATATACTACAGCGCGAGCAAAGTTTTTACGAGTCCTCGTATTCCTCACACACACATATACGCGAGCGCGTAGCCGTACATAGACGCGTTTCAACGGTTTTCTCGTCGTTCGTAAACATCGACCTCTTATCTCGAAGCGGCGACGGCGAGCTGTCCGCCTCGTAGCGCGCCGCTCTCATTACACACGGCTCTCGACTGCGTGAGTGTGTACCTATATATATACGAACTGCGGCGTTTTGGAGGGAATTCGGTGAGGCGAGACTATAACGGACGGACGGCACTTTTTCTTCGTGCGCCCATGTGTCCTGTTTCTTTCTTTTCGTGTAAGGTCAATCGTTGGAGTGGTTTTGTAGAACGATGTTTGGCGTTTATATTTGTTTGGTTAGCTGGGTTTGACGACAAGAGTGGATTCGGGATTGGAAAATGGATTGATTAGTATAAGGATTATTTATGCTGCAGTTATTTTTACGAAGGCAGTATATATAGTTTATCAAAAAAGAAAGAGAGCCTAAATTATGAGCGGCAATGCAGTGCCCGTGAAAGCTATTGAATTCCGTCAGTCGGCTGTAAATCGATAAAAATATTATATATATATATACTCATAACAATCCCATTAAAAATATTATACCGGTATATTTCATAAAACGAAATAAAATAAACTCTCGCTCTCGAATCGCGCAAAAATAAACTATATAGGTATAATACGCGGCGGTCTCGGAAAATACTAAAACGACAAGTTTGCAAAAAATAATACCTTCTCCTCAACGAATAATATTCCTATATACTGCTGCGAAATCGTGCTTTTAAAAATAACGCGTCATATATATATATATATATATATATATATAT
>UXGD01001003.1:0-41670 GCA_900474315.1 Torymus auratus
GTGCAACAAGGGAGGAAAATTGACTTTTTCTAGCGAGGATGATGATTGAGCACGAGTGGTTCACGAGGGCGCCTCCGACGCCCGACTTCGATTTTCGATTCACTTTTCACGCAGAAAAAGGGCCTTTTCTATGTATGTGTTGACAAAAAATATAAATATGACATAACACTTACTTTTGTTGTTTTTGTCAAGAATTAACTTACGTTTATAATTTTTTATTTTCAACGTTTATAATTTCTTTTTACAGTCTTTTATGTAAGAAAAAGATATAATATACGTTATTGGCTCATAAATTTAATTTCAGCGAACCTTGAGGATAGCAATTTGCAAGAAAAAAATATATATTGAGTTGTAAATGCGTGGAAATTTATAAACTCGCAGTTAGTGCTCTCTCGGCTGGACTTTTAAAGCGGCTGATAAATCAACGTTTATAGAGCATTGGAAAAAAATAGAGCATTCAAATATTTCTACAATTTATCTGTAACGAGGCTGTTTACGGAGCTATTTTCAATTTCACGAGCGCAACAATTTCGCAACGATATCTTTATGCGCGTCTACATACGTTAATGGTTTAAAAATCCGCGAAGTCGTTACGTCCGATGAATATAATATACGTACGGGCTGTACGATATGAGGATTTGCTGTTGTTTTGGTTGGAACGTGAGGACGGAATGCGTTTTAATCGTAACTTTATATATCTGATGAAATACTTATCATTAATTGATTTTTCAAGTCAATAATTTTCTACACCAAAACAATTTGTAGTTGTAAAATTTTAATTGAATCTTTACAGTTGTAAAATCGTTATTGAATGTTTTAAAATATCTTTTTATTCATCAAATATTTAGAGTGAAAATTAACTAAGAAACCAAGCAATGTTCCTCGGGACTTCGAAATTATGAAACCTAACTGTAAACATCAAGTTTACAAACAAACTTAATTCATTAATATTCAACAAACACCAGCACACATTCTCATTCCATCTCAGTATTCTCACCAACCCAGGGCAATTAAAATCCACCTGCGCAGCCAAAACGCACCCATCACCAAAAACCGTATCCTATCATTACGATCACTTTACCGCGCGTTACACGCGCAAGGCCGCCTCACTTACTTACCGCTCCCGGGGATTTCGCAACGCCCTCGCGCGAGCCTTACAAGTCTATAGAACGTATAGCCCTGGCGCCCGCGCTCGTCGAGAAATCAATAACTCAAAAATCCCCGGCAAGATCGCCTTATAAAGGGACGGTCATCCTGTATATATATGTACCAGGCGAGTGCGCGCGCCCGGAGGAAAAGTGCGCCTCTAACGAGCATAACCGCCTTGTGCCGATTCTCGAAGAGGTGCAGGCGAGCACGCGTTTTCGCAATGACGAATTTTGTAATAGCCGCGTGCGCGATCGGGGTTTTAAGGTGGTGTGTTTTTATCGGGTTTCTGTATGGGATCGACGGTAGATTGGGTTTGATTTTTCATGAAATCGTGGTAGTTACTTATGTTTGTATAGAGTGTTGGTGTGATTGTTTGGTAGAGGGATAAACATGGGTTGTTAAGGAAAGTTTATTACTGCCATGTGAGAAAACTGAAAATGCAAATTAAGTTTTATTGTCGAACGTATTCAATAGGTTTCTGATGTAACTGTCGAGATCATAAACAAATATCTCATTTATTTTTATTTGCTTTCAATTAGTTTAACGACGTATTTTTTATTCACTCGACTAAACAAGTGCCATAAATGTATACAATACTGAATGAAATTTACAACATTTTTAAATAGGATTACTTCTCAAGATATATCCAACTAAAAGAAAATCATATCTACAAAAGTCATTTGATGCAACAACTAACTTTCACAAAAAATTAACTAATTATACCTACCCATCATGTAAGTAAATAAGGAAATAAAATGAAAAGAAACATTAAACAAAAAACAGTACAATCTTAAACACACATTTCGCATTACACCGGTAGCAATATCTACTTGACCTACAGCTACAATCCAACAACACAGCCTTTATTTTACTATCTCGCGTCTTCTTGAATTTCCATTATCCGGCCACCATTGATGTGTTTTCTCGGCCTCTCAATCCCCGGATGCGCGCACACTCATGCGCGGCTGATCTCTCGACGCGCGCGACGTCGATGTCGGCGACATCGCGGAGAAAGACGACGACGACGAGTAGAAAGTACCGACGTATATAGTGGTATATATCCTGTCGATAAAATCGTCGGCGTCGGCTTATCGTCTCCGGCAGCTGTCGAGCGCAACCGCGACGGTATGCACAGCTCGCGAAAACCGCGACGAGGGAAGCGGAAAGGAGGAAATTAGGGAAATCGAGACGCGCGGAGGAGATTGGGAAAGCGGATGCGGAAAATTAAAACGGGGGAATGTCTTTTGCAAAGATGGTACTATTGGTGGGGGAGGGATGTATACTATGTATATGCAGAAATATGGAGGGGTAATTAGGGTTTACGAAAAAGGTGATTGTTTTGTGAAAAAAATGTTTTTGCAATATAAAATGTATCTGAATGAATATGTGTGGTTTCCGTGGTTACTGTTATAATGAACTTCAAGTATAAATTTTATAATTAAAAAACTATATACTAAATCGTCATTTACTCCTGGCATATGTAGTTAAGCTCAGGTGCAGGACAGCCAATTAAAATCGCACGAATTGGAAAGATTTTAAACTCTCAAGGTGCTGATTTCTTTTTTATGTCACGTAACACTTTGATTGCTATCTACTTAATAGAAGTACAGTATTTGCGAAGAAAATCATTTTCCAATTACGAGAGATAAAATGATTGACTTATTTCAATGCAATCAAAAATATAGCTTATACCGGCGCGCAATTAAACGTCAATTTTAATGCCGCTACTCGGGCGAACAACAAACACATCAGTTATTATTAGAACACGCATATAAGCTGCGAATATAAAGGTCGCTACAAACTATATTCATACATAAAGTTTTAGCATAATGCGCACACGCACAGCGTGAAACTACACACATTTAATAATTTACGTATATATAAGCAAATAAATATAATATAGAAAATGACCGATTTACTTAACCCAAGAGGCCGCAAAAGCGCATATCTCCCGGCATTACCATAAACACGTGTAAAGTTTCTATATCAGAACTTATTGCAGTATACGTATAACGACGGGCGGCCGCGACCGCGCCGCCTTACATAACCGCTTAGCCGCGGCTAACCGTGAGAACGCGCCTCTTTTTATCACTTATAGCCTCTATATATCCCCGACTCTGGCACGATTTCGCGGAAAAATCAATCATCCGCGATCCACGTGCGCTTTATCGCACAATAATAACGATACTGGCAGCGTTCACTCGCGTGTACCGCTTTTCCGCGCATGCGCGCGTTGCACGAAAGCTGTAAAACGGAAGTTTGACAAATCGCCTTATAATGGCGAGGCTGTATCGCATGTGCGTGATCATCAGCGCGCAGCGGGGCAATTCAATCGGTGCGCGAGAAAGTTATTAACGCGGAAAGCTTTACGACGACGCGTGTACGCAGTTTCTTCGACGGCAGATGCGCGCGTCGTGTAAAAACTCTATCGAGTATGGCGGGTATTATAGGAGAACGGGAGAGAGAGAGAGGTAGGAAGAACGGGGGAAATGGATGAGGAGAGCGAGGTGCTGTGTAACGGGGAAACGGGGGGTATCGGTGATGCAGAGGTGGTCTTTTGTTTGAGATGAAGTGATGTATCAATCAATTGGTGATGTGAAAAATTGTTCGATAGTTGTTGTGAAATTGATGCTGTTCTTGAAGGATTTTAATGGTAATGATTATTAAATTCAGCAAATTATAATTAATCTATGAGAGTAATGGTAGCTCAATCGTCTAAAGTCTCGGACCACACCCACCTAAAACTATAGGTCCGAATTTGTCGCGCGAGTTAGGGTGGACCCTTGAATTCAAAGTTGCTTACAAGCACTGCAATACAGAGATAATACTCACAAAAGGGATTTCAGATAGCTGTAAAATATAAAAAGAAAATTGTGTTACATAATCTCAACAAGTTATGAACGACTTGAACAATTTTTTTCCATGCTAAAAAATATTTATAGTAAACCATTTCTTTGATTTTATGTATATTCCTTGCAACTTATATACAAATTTAATTATTGTAATAATAATGCAAGAATATTAAATTATTGGAAATTTACCAATGCATCTGTTGATATTTTCTTCAATGAACTTCTGTTACGTGTGAAGTGTTACGTCCACACGTAACACTTCTTAAACGTAAATTAAATACAAATGAGTTTTTAAAAAATAACTTAAAACTTTTTCAACATTTTATAATATTAAAATAATTTATATTATTCTTGTATTAAAATGTCTCCTCGTAGTGTTTACAAAAATCATATATTCGCAACCCGAAACCTCCGTAATAGTCTCGGCTCTCGCAGACAAAAACCAGAGTACCGGGATAAAGAGGCGCGCATATTATCATCCCATTATTCGCGATAAATCTAGCGTGATTCGCAAAGTGGGCGTTCGCACCGGGAACAAGGGATTTCGTTCGCGCACAATACTATTATACGCACGCGCCGCATCATCTCTCTCTCTCTCTCTAATTCTCTGCTGCACTACACGTGAGGATAGATTCCGGACGATTAGTCGAAAATGAAGAAGCGACAATGGAAAGTGGGGTGGAGGCTACTTATACTAGGCTGTGCTCTCGGACGCGCCGACATATAGAGAGGATTATTATTATACCGTATTTATAAACGCTGCGTCCTGGAAAATCAATGGACGAGTTATTGCATCTGCCGCTCCGGGGCTCTTTTATATTCGGGCGAGATGAATGGCCCATGCGTATACATGCGAGACAGATGATCAAAACATCGCGTGCTGGATGAAAATTTGGCTGCACGCATACTATACGCGTTTTCTGAAAAATGTTGCGTGCGGAGATGGATTTATCGCTTGGACCGTTCGCATAGGGGGTATCACTGTCAACGGTGATTTAGGTATATATTTCTCTTTTTGAAAAATATATATACATCATCGATGTACGCGGAAGTTATATGTTTCTACGATTGCAAGAGAGAGAGAAAGGATGGATTACTCCCGTAATTTTTATATCCTATAGCGCGCTCTATACATCTGCAGCTCGCGCAAGATATGTTTTAGTTTTACAGTTACGAAGATAAGAAAATTACGCCTGCGCTGCTAGTCTGGTGTAGTTCTGGCGAATATGTTTCATGGATATAGCGGTTGGAATACCGACGCGCAGCGTCGCGTGAAGGCTTTTATATATATACAGTTCGCCTCCGCGCACGTGCGATATGAACAGTCACACTCGGACGATACGAAAATGAGGCACTGATACAGCTCGTGTAATTCAAGAGCTATGTATATAGTAGGCGAGAACTAAAGTATCAACTCGGTTACTGTACCGAGAGATATCTGTTGGTACAATTTTCGCGAATTTTTTATAACTTTATGCGGAAAAAAAGTTTGAGCTTTTATTTGATTTAATTTGTTGGAAATAATTGGAATTGTGGTTAATTGGCAACGTTTAATGGGAAACTCGTGCGCACAAGAGTATAGGTATCGCGGCTTTTGAAGTAATATCGCCGAGCTGTAAATCTCGCGTTAACGATCTTGTTATCGGAGTGTAACATACCATAAAACTATAAATAGAGAATTTTCAAGATTTTATTGTTATGAAATAGTTCTTGCTAAAAGTAAAAATATTTATCTGTTATCGGTACGTATAACCGAAGCAATAAATTCAATCGACCGACGTTCTTCGATTTTATATCCGCAGCTATGTACTAATGTGTATGGATAACTGCGCATTTTTTTTTTTAAATAATCGACTTTTATATACTAAATTTATAACGTACGAGAAAACACTATACATTAAACCTTCTTGAACCTTCCCAATTCAACCCAAACATTACGACCTCTGTTACTTAACAATCACCCACGACAATTAATCACACGCATCCTTGTACACACGAAAAAAAAAACGCTCGCGCGCATGGGACCGAAAATAGAAATTTCGATCGATCAATCCACCGCTAACTACATCCACAGCCTCATTACAACCCGTACAAAAACGGCTTCCCTCGTTTTTCCATCAGACTCACTGCTATACTCGCGCGGTCTCCGCGACCTCGACACACGACGCACCTCGCGCGGGCGTAGCCTCGGACAATCTCTCGCTTATACATACGTGACGCAATGCGCTACAGCAAGCGAGTGGCTACGAGTCGGCTTTTAGCGAAAATCGCGGCGGATAAGGTGGCGGCGTTTTTGATGCCGGTAGGAGAGCTATGCGAAAAATTTGTTTACGAGGGAGAGAGGGTTATGGCCTTTTTTATAGGCAAAGCGAGTCGTCGTCGTCGTCTTTATGTAACGGTGCACGTGGCGGATGCGAGAGACGACGATGTGTGTGTATATGCTTGGGTTTTATGGATTTTTAAACAATTGTCTTGTAAAATGATGGCTTTGTGTATCGGAGGTAATTAGGAAGCGTTGTGAGTGATACTTTGCTTCGGTTTAAGCTCTGAAGGTGTTATTTAAATGCTGTAATTGTATATAAGATTAAACACAGATGTTATTTAAAATACCAAGAAAATAGAAATTTTTTACAAATTTTTATAATGTACCATTCTTTTCAATTCTGAAGCATCATAAAAATAGATATGTTATAATCCTAATAAGTTTTAACTAACGACTCTTTAATTAAATAATTACACATTAACGGTAATTCAAGCTTATACACTGTATACACACACAATATCTAAAACTCCATCATTCGCCATTATTGATTAAGTTTCCATGCCACCCAAGTATAGAAATCAAGCGCGGAAAAGGAAAATCCCCTTCGCCAAACAACCGGCGCGCTTTTCTATTAAAATATTTATCACTCGCATTAGCACAGCGGACAAAACCTTCAATTAGAAAAAGAAAGGCATACGCGCACGTATATACATATCAGGCTTCACAGAATCGGCTCGTAAAGTGAAAAATGTGTAAATCAGCCTAGCGGTGAAAACCAACGCGACTCACGAGAGAGGAGAAAAATCGTCTCATTGTCCAAGGCCGTCTTCCGGCGATTTCAGGTGTCCCATTTGTCACCGGCCGTCGCCTCCTCCTCCTCCTGTCGTCCCACTTCTTCGGCGCCTCGCGTGTATACAGCTCAGGCTTTTATAACCTACATCCCGACCAGGGCGCATTACACACACATACATGAACGGGGGCTTTTTTTATTCGCGCGGGCGCGCGCCTACGCGATCAACTATGCGTAACGACGCAGCGCACGCGCACGATCCAGCCGATCATAACAATTATTTACGACTGTTCGCGCGTCGACGCTTTTAATTGACTATTTTCCTATTGGGAATTTTTGCGTTTCGAGGAGATCCGAGCGAGATTGGAATATATAGTATAAGGTGAGATTTTATCAGCGCTGGTGAATTCGCTGTTGTTATACCGGCGTGTATATACCTACGTATAGCGTAACTGTTTTCACGGTGTAGTTTTGATAATATTTAATTAATTATTACGGTAATGCGCTTGCGAATTAATTATTTGCTCGTTGAGAAATTTCATGGATTTGGAACATGCGATAATCTTAACGAAAACAATTCTATAAATAGCGCGTTGTTGAAGATACCGCACTTCGCCGTTTCTATATACCTATATGTTTCTTATCACAGTTAAAATATAGGAGGAGAATTATTTCGAAGTGACTAAAATATTATGGATTAAACTTATTAAGCTTTATCGTCGAATAATTACTAATTAATAAACTTAATCCAAAATAAATCATGGTTAAAAAGACACGTATTTCATCATAGATTTTGATCATATATATTCCGGAAAATTTACCGTAAAATCCGGTGAATATTCAAGGAAGTAACGGTAATTCCGTTTAACCTACCTGCTACTTAATTTACCTATAACATTATTCATTGTTTTGAGAATAAGATAGCTTTCACTTTTGTATATAGGAACAGTTAACTCATTTCTTAACTTTTATTGTCACGATATAAGTTTCTGCCATTATTTGAATCTATGAAATTACAAAAAGATCGATGCAATTTAATAGTTTTAGTCTTTTTCAGAATACCGGAAATATTTAAATACCTTTTTTCTGCTACCTTTAACAATTACAATAAAACAACTTTATACGCAATTCTTAAATAAACAATGGTATTTTATGTAGTACAATTTTAACCTTGAGTGTCGCCAGGCAAGGTGACACTATTACATTAAAAAGAACCACAATGGCAAAAAGATACATCTTGCATTTTTATAGCCAGTCAAGAACAGGATAAATTCTTTACACCTAGAGCCACGTATTTACACGCAAAAAACTAGGGATCTCTGTATTCAAGTAGGTGTCGTTTGGAAAATGCAAAGCACGAAGAGATAAAGAGATCGCTTTCTTATAACGGTGTTGTCGCGCGGGACGTCTGAATGCCAGAGCGGAGACACTTTTGTCGCACAAAAGAGGAAAGTCGGTTCGTAAAAAAAATCAGTTGTCGGTTTATTTTGTTGTAGATATATCTGGGTACGTCGAAAGCACTCAACGTTTTATTGAGATTTTTGCTACGCGATGTAGACCTCCGACGATTTTTCTTTACGATTGCGGTTTAATTTCTCTTTTTGAAAACCCTATACCTGTTTGAGAAATGCTGCGTGAAGTTTATTAAATAGAGGAATAAGTTAATACAATATATTGTAAGCGTATTAATTAGTCGCGTAAGCAATTTTGAGGTGTGGTTATTGATTTGGGAAAAAGCAGAGTGATATTACAGTTAAATTCTTTGATATTGGCACGTAGAATTTCTTAATTTTCCCAATCTCAGAAAATATTTGATCTTCGCATAAAACAAATCTATACAATAATCTCAACAATTACTTTCACTTTCTTAGCATAAAATGACTATTAACAAGCTTACGAATTCCAACACAACATACCTTTATTTTTAACGTTACATAATATGCAATAAATTCATCGTTGAGTTTTGAAACATATGATTGATAACTACCATAGGTAATAGTAGTATAAGTAAAATTTTCTTAAACATAATCGTTTTCTAATTACAATTTCATTTTTATGTTTCAGGTAAGTCCCAAAATCCACTGCCTATTCAAAGCTTCTACCATGTAAGTTTATGTGTAGATACTCTATTTTTAGTATTTCAAATACAAAATTACCAATTTATTTGTGATAATGTATGTACCTAAATCCTCAAATGATTCTAAAAAATATATTATTGACATGCGGAACCAACCTTTAGCTAAGTTATATAATTTGTCGGAAAAAACGGAAAAGTCTTCATTATAGTTCTCGACGTTTTCGAAGAAAACCACAAAGCACGCGTTGTGTCTGATTGCACAGACGTGTATTTCACACGTAACGATCGCACACAATATCTCTTTGTTAAGATATCTATTTCAAGTTCTGCGTCTTACTAAGGTAAACTTTACACTATGCATTTTTCACGCACAACAATGTCGACCAAAGTTATCGGAATAAGAACAAAAATCCTTGATCAGAAGGTTTCTTTATTCAAACTCGATTTTACCAATTCCCGATTATTATTTTTTAAAATTCTACATTCGAATATTCTACCTGCCTCCAACAAAACAGTTCCCGATCGACCCAAAAAGGTAAGTATCCCCAAAAAATATACATTCGACATTCTTTCGCAGTGTCTCACGCACAATCGGCATTACTTCACCAATTTTTCCACTTACACACACACCCATAGCGATCCATTTTCAAGACGTTCACCTCGCGCTCCACACTCGCGTCGTGCGCTTTTCGGCTATCCTCCTCGCCTTCTCCCGGATTCCTTTCGGCATTCACGCGGCGGCCAAGCGCGCGCGTCACATATACGCGACGGCCATGACAAAACGCCCGCGCGAGAGTGGGTGACCCACCGCAAAGACATACACACTGTACTCCGCCTCCGCGCGATATTTTCGCGCCCGCGCGAACACCGACTATTATAACTGTATATGTATACGAGCGCGGAGTAGACATCACGAGTGTCGAACATGTGTACGCGAGTGCGTTACGTATGTACGTATTTTGGTTCCATACATAACGCGGGTGTATGTAGCTGATGGTACCGTAAATTTATTCCGCGTATATGTATACGCTCGTCGTTGGGATTAACAAGAGATCGGCGTAATTAAACGTTCGAGCTGTGGCTTTTGGGGGTATAGACGTCGCTCGGTGAACGTAACTGTAATGCGCGAATTAACACGCGTACAAGCAGAAGTTTATACGAGGGCGCCGTCGCGCGGCTTTGATGTTTGACGTGACACGCGCGCGTCTTTGCTAACGTTATGCCATTTCTATGTGTAGCGTTTTATGTTTGCACGGTTGCGCTGCGTTGAGGTGGAAAAGAAAACGGTTAGAGGATTTTGGTATGCCTGAAACAGATTGTATTCGCATTGTGAATATATATAGTTACGGTTATACTCTTTTTACCCCATTTTGTAAATATGTACGTGTTTTGCACGTTTAATGATATAATAGTGACTGTTAAATATACCTTTTTTTGTAGAATAATAAAAAAGTAGCTCCGATTATTACAACAAGAAAAATATGTAGACATTATAATACATAACATCCATTATCGTTATTATAAACCCTTTATACTTTTACAAGAGATACTTATTTTATTCAATGAAATGGAAGTCGACCCCGCAACCAATGTATCTGTAAAACAAATAAAAACTCCATATTCATCACCTAATACCTTACCATTATGTTACCGTAAAACACTGAACATCGCTTTCGATTATTCCCTCCACTATACCGCCCCAACATGTCGCGCCAATTTCCCGTTAATCTCCCTCGCCGCACGTACAACCCCGCATCATCGCCATCATCATCTCCATCCTCTCCTCTTTCTCTCCACTCTTACGCGCGGGTAATATTAATAAAAACGCATCTCTCTCTCTCCCGAGCACATCTAATTTCGCATAGAAAGAGAGAGAGAGCACGCTCGCATACACATACTCTCCTCCGCTCAGCGAGTGCGGCTATTAATTACGGCGGCGCGGCTAGCCGGCGATCGTTGCGCAATTCGTGCGTAACTTTCGCATAGCGGCGGCGTCGGCGTACAATGCGCGCGGGGAATCTGGGCCGGATAATTGCGGCGCTTATATGCGCGGCGCGCGTATAATACGTGGGAAGAGCGCAGGCACGCAAGTGCACCGAGATAGCCTGTAATCCGCGCGGGGGCATTTTTTTCATATAGGTGAATAATATATACGCAGGCTTCATCGACGCGCGGTTGAATCCCAAGGTTGCGCGGGTGTTGCGTATGGTGCTGTAGACGACAGGTATATATCGTAGATGAAGTTGCAGGTGTGTGTGTGTGTGTGAAGTTGCGAACGTGGTTGTTTATGAGTTATTGATGGATGATGAATGGTATGTGGTTGGTGTGGCGCGATGATGCTTGTTTCAGATAGGGCTGGGGCTGTTTGTTAGTTTAGAATGTTGTTTTGTGGATTTTACGCGGCGAGGTTCGTGTGCTAAGTGGTTTTGAAAGATGAGGTGTAAGGTATGCGGGGAATTTGCGCTTACACGAAATCAAAATAAAAGATTGAATTATGTATTTTGAAATAATCGAAGTGTATGCAATGGTTATGTTCTTTGTTTCGAATGTAAGTTCAAAAGATATTTTTTTAGTGTTTCAAAGTATTCATTTAGTATTTCGAAATATGTATTTTCATTTAACAATTTTAATGGACTTTCAAATGGAATGCGGTACTTATATTTAAAAGATTCTTTAATAGAAATATAACTTTAACTAAGATTTATTTACAAAAGAATTGCTCTTACAGCATAACGATAAATATAGCAGCATCATTCACAGTAATGGATGTTACAAGCACATTACCGCTGATTAATCACTTTCAGATATTATTTTAAGAAAGCGTTTTTTTAAAACTGCGCGAAAAAAACTCTAGAAAATCCTGCAACTATGACTTGCAAGTCGCACTATCAGTCTTATCTGAGAGTAAACATTTGACCACATCACCGCCAAGAAAACACCTATATTTCACTGCACTATAGCGCGCACCGACTACAAATTAGCGAGCGAAAAGGAACAATAAATATCTTTATCTCCCTATACCCATACACACTTGGACACATATACGATCCATAACCATATTTTCGCATGAGCGTGGCGCATTAACGCCTTAATATCCCCGTAAAAGCGCACCACACACAAACGCTCGACTTACATCACCGCGGCTTATACGCACATCTCGCCGTCCTGACGATTTTCCGCATAGCGCGCGAATAAGTGTAGAATATATAACCTGCATCGCCGTCGTGGCTTTTCAACCTTCAGCGGCTTTGCTCGCGTTCTCACGACGTCTCACTCAGGGCTCGGTGGGTAATTAACGGCGAAATTTTCTTCTCTCTCTCTCTCCGACGATCTGAATTTGAAATCGCGCTGTGTGTATTGATTTAGCGGTAGCATTAATCAATCGCGTGGACGAGCGGCAGCTCGGCTCCTTTTTTCCGCTCGACTGTGTAGCAGCAGCAGCAGCAGCTTTGTTTCGACGTGTGCGTGTGTATAGAGTGCGAGATCGAGTGCGCGATTGTATCGGCTTATGTTTTCGCGGCGATTAGAATTTATAATGCTAACGGGACTACGCGCATGTTTTCTTTTTTCCTTTTGCGGTGTGTTGCCAGAGGAATGCGTATGGAGATGTGAAGTTTTATTGATTTTGAATAAGAGCGTTGCATAATACGGCCTAATGCCTGAAATCAATTCTTATAAAGCAATTTCTACGAAAGCTTTCGAGTTCGGTTCACAGAAGGTTTATTCAATCGTGTTAATAATTGTTGTTCAGTTTCCTTGGAATTAAGATAGCCTCTTAGAACTTTTGCCGCCGGTTCTTGCATAAATTTTGATTTTTCGTAGAATTGTTTAATTAATAAATAAATGGCAATCTAACTTTAGACGTAAATATAAGAATTCCAGAAAGATATTGAATACAAAGTTAATTCTACGTCCATTTTGTTTTTATTACAAAAAAATTAATTAAAAATTTTAAATAATTTTATACAGTACTAATAAAAATATTCAAATGTTTTCATTGAACAAACTCTACAAAGCATGCCATCACAACATACTTCCCCATCAAAACACTTAATTAAGATACCCGAACCATCCCTCAGCGTCAAAAAATCAAAGGGCGGCAGTACTGCCGGCATTCCTCCACCTTCTCAGAACGATCCCTATCTAACTCCCTCTCTCTCTACCCATTCTCAGATCAACGCCCCGATCATCGCCGCGCAAAATATTTTCCCCGTCGATTATAATCTCCCGTGCGCGCGTGCGCACCCCATCCTCCACCCATCATCTACCCCTCGAAACGTCGGTGAAAAGAAAAGCCCACTCCCTTGGCTTTTTAACGAACTCCACGCTCGCGCGCTGCATACTTCCGCGGCGGGATACATCACGTGGCGTATATATATACGCGCGCCCTTGCAATTAACGATAAAGCCGATCGCTCGCGCACGTGCGCGCGGCACGTGCGAAATGCAACTCTCTGCTGTACCTTGTGATTTCGCACGTGCGAATGCACCTAGCGCTCGCGGAGAGATGTATACGCGAGCGCTCCTTTCTTTCTTTTTTTCCTTCACGCGCGCGCGAGGAGCTGCTGCCGGCTTGATTAATCCGCCGGGCTTCTTTTTCTTCTTGGCTTTATAAGCTCTACTACTACTACTGCTACTCCCTTCGTCAGCTGGTATAGCGGGGAGAGGCTCCCGTGACGTGCGGAGGAGAATTCCGATCGCCGCGGGCGCTTTTGACTCCTTTTTGTGCCCTTTACATATAGCGTCTTTGATGCGAGATGGTAATACGTGGCGTTTCAGATAACTAATTCTCAGATGTGTACTGCCATGGGGATATATAATTATAAGCTTGTGTGCTGTCCTTTTGAAGGGGAAAATATTGTAGTTTAGTATTAATTTGTGTCTGAAGTGTTATGCGGTTGAAAATTTTCAATTTGTTTTATGGCCGTATTGTTTGTATATCAAGCTGTGGTAAATTGAATATACATTTCGTTATGAATTACATTTCACGAGTACCGTATGCATACGCTATGCATACATATATCCATCATGCATACGCTCAATACTTCAGAATTTCATGTCAGCGCAGTGATCCAATTCGCCTTTCTCGTTATTCCTTATCTTTATCTTACGGTGCATATACACTCAAATTTAACTCCATTTCTAATGAATTGGCCGCACTGTCGTTACGACCGTTACAACGTGCAACGTATACTTAAGATAAATGTTACATTTTTTAAAAGTAAGCTCGTTATTGTATATCAAATTACCTTTGTACAAACTGTCTTTATTGAGTAATGGCAGTGAATTCTCGCATAGCCGATGAAAAAATATTGCCTTTCGAAACCTCGTCGATGCACGTTGCTCAAACTTTTATTTTCCCATAAGTCTTCATAATATCCCTTGTCGACTGCGTTATGTCAACAAAATACAGTAGTTTATTCCTAATCGATATACAACGTTACGTAAAATTGTTATCTCGTGAAAAACGACGTCTTCGACGCGACAAAGTTTTATCTTTGTCAGCTGCGCGTTGATCGGGGAAGAAGAGCCTCTTTTCACGAGATTGAATAAGAAAGGTGCGCGCTTCGCGACATCTCTTTACGTAAATCGTATAGGGACGTCAATCAAGAATCACGCTGTGCGCGCGACAGACTTTCTATTTTTCTGATTATCGGCGTAAAAGTTTCCCCGAAGACAAACAGTTCCTTGAATCTAACAACCTATAAGTGCTATTCGATAACTAATGGAAACGTATATGAATAGCGTGTCTACGATTTCACTTGCTAATTTGAACAATACACTGTATTATTACAAGCGTGAAACCAATAAATAAATAGGTATAGAATTTGAATACAATTGTAATCGATCTATCGTCAATTAAAGGAGCGATACATCATGATTGATCGAACCGAAATAACCAGCAAATACAAAAAAAAATCAAATAAATATAACGTCCAAACTACCCATAATTCCCGTGATGGATGACAGATCGCTCATAAAAAAGCGCACACATCACAACTATAGCAGCTATCCAAATATAATTCCGAGCGCCCAGTTACACTCCCCCACGCAGCGCTCGACTTTTTTCCCGTGTTCTCCTCCTCTCCTTCTTTTTTCTCTGTCTGTCTCTCCGTCCCGCGGGCGCGTGCTCACCCCTCGTATCCACATGCACCACAGCAGTGGCAATCGTAACCCGAGCGAGATCGAGCGTGATGCTGGCGGTATCATAGTCCCTCTATATACGTATATATGCCACACCAGATGGACATCCGCGTGAACAACAATGCACGCGAGCGAAGAGAGAACGAGACCGCGTTTAGGCGAGAGACAGAGAGAAAGGGTATACCAGCGCGATAATCAAAGGAAAGGCGGTGAAATGGAAATTGAAAGAGAGAAAGAAGGGAGAGTATAATGTAGGTACACCAGTTGGGCGTTATATATATATATACCGGCAAAAAGAGCCGGTACCTCGTTGCGTAATCTTTTTTTTCTCTGCGACTTTGTTTTCGGGGACTGACTCTCTGTGTGTATACGGGGAAGGTGTAATTAATCTTTGTGCGGAATGGTGAAAGAATTTTCGGAAATCGAAAGTGATAAATGAAACGTTTGCTCGCGCGCGCGCTTAATCGATACCGATTAATTTAGTGCCCTCTTTTTGTTTGTTTTTCTTCTTTTACCGGTTGTTATTATAACAGTGGACAATTTCAGAAATAACAAATCGAATTTTCTTTCACTTTGCCGGAATCGTGCGTGTGCACTCTGCGTATAAACATGTACAATTTGCGCGCTTTCTGTTCGATATGATGCATTGTCGAAAGAAGTCGTAAAATAACAATTTTGAAAAATGACCGTCATTATATCGTTGTGTTTGGAGTTGTAAACTTTCTTATCAGGTATGAGCGCCTGATACTGAAGTGACGCAATTCTGTCGATTCGTTTCGATTAATTCATAAATTATATGTAAGAGTGCATATTTAAGAATTTAATCCGAAAGTGCATTGTATGAAGTATACATTTTATTAAGTTTTTACTCTCACGCCAATTAAATCTTATCGAAAGAAAGCACAAAATATTACCATTTATAATTTTATTATTATACTTGATTATCAATGAAACTGACACATATACAATGCAGGATGTGAAATTTGCAAATAACAACTAGTCGATGAGGGTATGATAGATTCATTATTTTTTTACAACGCTGTTATTGATATCCTATAAGAATAGAAATAGAATAGAAAAAATAGAAAACTTTTATTAACATAATTTTTAATTGTAAACAACCTTATTAAATTTTTAAATATTTTTCATTACAGTTTCATAATTAGTCGCCTTCTATGACTTTATAACATTTAGAAAATTTTGTTTGAACGAAAATAAAGGTAAACACATTTCCGCGCTACTTTGTAGTATCTTTATGACCTCTTTACGGTTCATCGAAACATAATTGAATACACCCGCTTTTTAAATCATCAGCCGAATATTTATCTGCTAGTTTGAGCATATCACACACATTTTCTTTACTGATTTTTTCAGTCGACGCTTTTGAGTACATACATTAAATACTACATTTTTATGTCCACTATTTGATTACGTAAATACACTTCTTGAAAATATAATTGAATATTTATCTGTTGCTACTAGGGCTGCACGAGAACAAGACAATACAATATTTCTATAATTATTGTCTCACTTTAGGAGATTCTTGAAAATTTCTCTCTTGTCTTGGTCTTTTCAGTCAATATGAAAAGTATTATTGTCTTGTCTCGAAATTCTTGACAATATTGGAGTTACGCAGACATGTGACAAAAAGAAAGTTGATTGTTTAAAAAATTCTTAAACTCAAATAGCTGGTCGATACGAGGTCCAGGTAGAAGAGGAAGGCATGCAGACGAGAAATAGTAAATTTTTTAAATAATTACCTTGTTCACTGTAGCAGCTTCCTTTTTTGCAAGGACCTCGGAACCCCGGGCTATTTGGGTTTCAGACCTTTTTAAATGATTAAAGTGTTAAAAATGTCCTTAAATTTAAGAAACTTTTAAGTTACAAATGCAACTGCTGTCGTCAATCCCGTCAAGTGGCGCACCATCTCCCTGTGGCCTCACGTACCTAAGTAAGCCGGCTCGATGAGATATAGAAGCATGTCGTCCACGATCCCGCCAGCCTTTATAACTCAAACATTTCGTTAGAAATGACAATTCTCTCCAGTTTCATGATAATTTTCCTCTTTCCCTATATTTCTTCAATAATAGGGGGTTGGATCCCTGTTATATTTATTTCGGTAAATTATTACGATTAGAAAAGTTAAATTATTTTCAAGACAAGGCAAGATTCTTACCATTCTTGACAGCACAATCTTGATATTGTATCGAAAACTGTATATAAATATTGTATTGAATATTGAAACAAGACAATAAATATAAGATTAATCTTGCTATATCGTTCAGCCCTAGTATGTTTTCCGCTATGTATTTTAGCATTTTTACTTGCATATAATATATCTAGGATAGAGATAAAGAGTCAAAACTCTATTTTGATTAGCAACCGTTCCTTGATATTCCAAAATCTAGTAACAAAATCTAATATTCAAATCACCAACATCAACAGCCATAAATTTAAATCAAAATTCATATTCTAACACCCATAAATCTCTATCCAATCCGCAACCCAGCTCACGTAAGCCATCTCGAAAAAAGGCACCAAAACCCCCTCTCGAATCCCAACAGAAATTCATCCGCAATTTCCCTCGAATAACCCCACCATATACCACCGCCACCACTGCGTGCCCAGCCTCACAGCAGCAGCAGCATCAGCGGGGGTGCAAAAAGTCGACGGCGAGAGTAAACGCTCACCACAGAGAGCTCAAGAAAGAGAGGGAGAGAGAGTGTATAGCGCTCTCTCGTTCGCGTACTGCATGTGCAGCGTGGCGGCGGGGGAGAGGGGGAGAACCCGAGAGAAAGAAAAAGCGCGCGGAGCGGCTCCGACCGGTCCGCCGCCGCCGCCGCTCTCCGTCGACAGTAGGCCAGCAGCGCTCGCGGACTGCGCATCGGGAGAGTGCGCTCTGTTCGCACACCGGCTCTAGCCCCAATGGACCTTTGCCGCGGCGGCGTGCGAGCGTCCGACGCGACCTAGGACTCGCAGGGTTAAAATCTATCAGAGAGTGCTAATACTTCGAGAGTAAATTAAGTGCGCTTTAACGGCATTTTAAAGCGCACGTTAGTTGAAAGTCGAAATTCTGTGTCGAAGCTGCTGTGGTCCCAAAGATTCTCTGTATAGTAGTGCACACACAGCGACCGATTGACAGTGACAGTGTGACAGTTGTATTAACGGAGATCAGTGTTGGCAGTTAGTGATACAAGTGAATGCATTTACGCGAAGGGGTTCATAGTTATAGTTTTTGACAACGAAGTTTAACAGAGAATAAAGAGCTATTTTTTATATAACCTTTTTATAAAGATAAATATTAAAAAAAGTATATATAAATAAAAAATTAACATAGGTGTAGCAATAATAATAATAATAATTCATTGATAACCGGGAACACCTGCTCCAAAACGAGCGAGTCAACAACCTCAGAATCCTCTCCGCCAGCTGAGCAATCAAAATAAACGAGCAGCGAAATTCCATCGGAAGAAAAGTTCCTCCTCCCCGCCCGTGCAAAAAAAAAAAACGCAACGCCTCTTGAAGAGAAGCAACAAACGCTCTCGCTCTCTTCCTTTGCACACCGGCAACAGCAGCAAAACACAACGACTCTCGCTCTTCCGCAAAAACTGTCAGACTGCCAGGCGGGCGCATACCTGCGCCTCTCTCACGGATGTTGATCAGCAGCGCAAACATCATCTCGCCGTCGTGGTCGTCGTGACGTTATGACGACGACGTCTTGAGGTGGGGGAGTCGAGGCGAGAAAATCCCGCTTGCGTGCGGCTGCTATTATCGGACGCGATATGTTCATCGCAGAGGAGGAGGAGAGACGGAGGAAGCCAGGCTGTGGCGGTGTAGACTGCCGTCTGCTCGCGATGCGACGTCAGTGCGACGACGTCGACGGCGCCGCGAGGATCAAGACGAAGAACGATTACTTCAACGACGGCTACGACGGCCTCCCCGCCGTTGTCGAAGCTACGCGAGGGCTCAGGATCAGTAATGCTGCAAGTTATAAGCCCGTGGTGAAGAGGGTCAACTCGTATAGTTCGTTGGAAGAGGCTGTGGTGCCGGCTAAATCAAGACCGTCTATTCTCAGGAATAGCTATTTGTCCAGTGGTAGTGGTTATGGTGGTAGTTGTGATACTACAGATGACAGTAGGAGTGTGGTTGAGTGCAATTCGTATAGCGGGGTGAGAGAGCCCAGGAAGTATTTTACCATTGTGAACTTGAATAACGACAGCAGTAGTAACAACCATCAGAACAACGTTACCACAGTGGGCACGGACGAGCGGCCGCCAGTGCCCTTACGAAGGTCCATCTCGGTATTTGATACCCTCGACCTACCGACAGCTCATTCCAGGAACGACTCAGGTTTCGTCGACGACGCTAGCGTCTCCACGTACCTTGACGACATCACCAGCTACGAGGATAAACAACCAGCTCAACCAATTGCCGTGGATTCGGTATCAATCCGGTACCGATCTCGGAGCAACGGCCACGAGCACCAGCACCTGAAAAGCTCGCGCGACTTCACCACCAAGACCGAGCGCCTGATCGCTAGGAGATCCTACAACAGCGCCACCAGCGGCAGCCTGAAGAACTACCAGAAGGCAGGAGCAGCAACAAGACGCTCGGCGTCCTTCGAAGCCAGGATCAAGGACGAGTGGCGGGTGGTGTGCGAGCAACAGCAACAGCCTAAAGGACATCAGCTGCAGCTTGAGACACCGTCAGTCGATGGAATGCGCTGCAGCGAGGTGGCGAGCATTGACGAAGACGACGGCAGCTGCGTCCTCCTGAGGGTCAGATCGCTCAGACAGGAGGACGAGGATGAGCTTGCACCGGCTAAGGATGTGGATAGTGCTAGTGGTGGTCCGCTGTTGAGGCAGCAGGACGAGAGATGCACGAGGAGGGACAGGGAGAGGGCGAGGCTGCTCAGGAGACGACGCATGAATGGCAGATCGGCCTCCGTACCGAGATCACACGTGAGTTATACTCTTTGTTTCAGCGTTTTTATTTTAAAGCTGGAGCTGACAAGCACGAGCGTTTTGTTCTCGTAAAGGACATATGCAAATCCGGGCGGGCAGTGCAATATGTTTCTTCACGTGACCTCATCTAATTAGCAATTTGAAATCCCTGGCGCTACGTTTTACGGTCCATATTTCTCTAAGCGGAATGTACGCGGAGCCTAGTAAAATGCGAACTTTACAAGATCGTTTGTCACTGGTTAAAAAAACTGTTCAGCTGGAATGCAAGGATTTTTGCCTTCGTTGAAAATCTGTATAAGAAACAATGAGCTTTTTAAAGCACACATTGTTCTGTTTAAGCTGTGAATCAAACAATTAAAGTTTCAGATGATAGCGCACGCTCTATATGACCATGTTTATATTTCCGACATCAAACATTTGACTTTAAGGAATTCATCTTTCTTAAAACATTAGCAAACGATCTTATCGGCATCTCGACCTACTGCAGCATAAACACGCACCATAGGACGCCACATTAATATTAATTTCTCCGCTTTTGAACTACATCAATGACACACGCGTTACATAAACCACCTATACCGAAATAACCCCTCCTCTACCTGTGCACAGTTCATTAGAAAAACCTTATGAAAGCCGTCGACGATTATTTCTCCCCGACACACCGCACGCGTGCCATGAATAATGCGCGAATGCAAATATATGCATACACACACACACTCTCTCGTTCACGCGCAACCGTCGGCGAAAATTGCACCAACAATCGTCGGTGGTCGCGAAAGGCAAACAACAAATCCACGTCGAACTGTCCCATCGCGGCTGACCGCCTCTTTCTATACGCCTGCGCAATCGATTGCAATTACTCCGGCATGGCGCCGTGCGCGTCTATCAGCGCCGACCGATCGCTTGGGTTTTATTAGAAAGCGCGAATTTGAATTGCGAATGCCGCGTTATATGTCTCTCGGGGTATAAGGTATTGTCTTCCTTACGCGATTGGCGTGTGCATACGCCCACGCGCAGAATGCGCGCAAAGATGCGTGAGTTTTCGTCATCGGGAACGTAACGGTGCATCGATATATAAGCGGCGAGGTTGGTTGTTGTGTGCAAAGGAGGAGGAGGAGGAAAATGGCGATTTGGTATGGGGGAAGAAGTATGCGTGTATGTGCATGTAGCGATAGTATACGGGTGACGGGGCATTCCGATGCAGGCGCGTAATGAGCTATTTTTATGGATGTGGAAAAGTGTAACGCGGCGATAAGAAAATTCTTTTGTATTATGCAGAAATAATTCTTTCTTTATTTTTTCAATGTTAACGTTTGAACCACGATTATGTAAAAATCAATCAATTGATTATACAAATAATGAGCATTTATTAAGCTAATTATGTATTTATGCGAAGGTGAAAGTGATCCGAGACATATCACCAATCTTTCAGCATCCCGAAAATCGATAATACTAAGCTAAATGTCTGTCAAAAGCAAAGATAATAAATAATTACGTAAAAGCATCGGTACTATCTACTACATGAATTATACACAATTTCATCAGAAGTAATAGCATTCAATCGGTAGCAAAGACAGCCTCTAATGCATTATAATGTTATGCATCGAAATCCTGATAAGTACGTGTCTCAAATTTGTGACTTACCGAGCTCGTGACAGAAGTTAGGCAATACTGGGAATCGGCTTATACATCGTGTACATACCGGTTGGAACACTTAAAGCTCTTCCCTCTAATGACTTGCCAATGCTGAACCAATTATACAAATTAGGAAAATCTTATTACAGATTAAGGTGAAAATAACTTTTACCTATTTTTAAAAAGTTCGATTGCGTAAGCACGTAATACGAATGTCTCTGCTCCGATAAAAAATATAGTGACAGGTTCATAATTGATAGACTTTCCATGACTTTACTGTTTACCACTTACATCCGCAATATTAATTTCCTTACAATATTTCAAGGATTTCTCACAATTACCATACTTGCAAAAAAGACAAAATTTTTGTTCAACCTTAAAAATTACAAAATTCCTTTCACAAACGACGACTACGACGATGACAGCAAAAAACAGCCAGCAATCATCCACAGCATCCATCCAGCGCGCGACTTTGTAAAGGACGTTCGCGCGCGATTTACACACGCGTTAGCGCCCGCTCTCGGAAATGAGGAAACGCCAATAAACACTCGCGTGCAGCTTCAACAAAAAACCCCGAAACGTTCCTTCCCTCCATATACACTTACACACACGTAACGAGGCGATCGTGAGTATTCGCTTGCGAAAGCTCCACTTGTCCATGATGGGCGTAGTCCATCCGCGCGCGCGCGGCGTGGATATATGGCTCGTAAATCAACGCGGCACGTGGCGAAGCGCGCGATTCGAAAAAAGCCCGAATAGGTGATTAGCCGGGCGTGTGGTAATGAGCTGCGTTGTGTAAATAGTAATTTATGAATTTTCAGGGTATAGAAGTAATTTGCGACCGGTCGTCTAGGGTAATTTTATTAAGACGCTAGTGGAGTTTTAATTACCGTTTGTTTGAAATGCGTTTGAATGGTGTCCACAGTGACGAGATTGATTGTTGAAATCGCCATAATGTAATAGCAATTATAACGTTATAGATTTTGTAACAACAGAGTTCAATAATAATTACAAGCTAGTGCTACATTTTTTGTATCCTATCACTTCAAGTATGTAAATTTACGACTCTCCTTATATTCATTTTGCAAAAGCGACCCTCTATTCTCATGCAAATAACTATAAATATAAAACGGTTTTTAAAAATGAAAAGTCATTACATAACCTGGCGCTGCCAAACCTCACATGCCAAAGAAAACTTTCTCCCGAACAAGTGTGCAGCACGGAGAGAGAGGCCGAAATGTGTTTTTACTGCTGCGCTCACGGTTAACGAGAAAATTGTATATACATAAATTTCCGTTAATATAATTCCGCGTCGCGAGCTCATTAAAACCTTTAAATACATTTAACCGTCGCGCACTCTGCTATACCCATACCTACTTTTCCACCGAACCTCGTTTGACACGACTTTAAAGGCCACTTATACAGCCGACGAGCTTACTATCTCTTTCTTTCTGCCGGCAAATTTCTTAATACGGCAATCACCGTGATACGCTCTCGCACGAGTTGGAAAAAATTGTCCTAAAAGCGCACCGCCGCTGCCTCCTCGAGAGTCTCTTAACTTTTATTGGCGCGTCGTCGAGTCGAGTGCCGAACTCGCCGACAGCACATAAACAAAACGTTATCCATTTTTACGAGTGTGCAAGCGAGCGAACAGGCCCTGTACTTAAACTTTCGTCGGGGATTCACCGTTTCGAAAATCTTTCTTTACGATTGCTCGAGCGCCAGTGTGTTCTCTTTGTCTCTTTCTTTCTCTCCCTAAGGAGAGAAACGAAGCTCGGGCGAAAATTACGCGAGTAGTATATAGAGTTCGTCCGAGAAATCGTAAAGCGAGCCTCGAGTAATGATACGCTCTATCCCCTAAGTATATACGCGAACGCAGCTTCGGGGAAGACCCGCGACCGATCGTCTCTTTCTCTCCTTTCTTCTCTTTCTCTCTCTCTCCCTTCTCCCCTGCTCTCGAAAATTAAGGAATTACCCTTCGAGGCTATTATATATACGCGCGCGACGCGAGATGCGCGCCCTCTTCGATCGCTAAATTGCCCCCTGCAATCACGGCCCCGCGCGGTGGGAAAAAATTCCTTTTTCGTATATATCTTTAAAGAGGGAGTGACTGATGATGAAATGGTTGTTGTTGTTTTTTGTGCAGAACGGTACCTTTAAATTGTTTTGATTGAAAAGGGTGATTTTTCTTGCCGGCATCGATCGAGATATCGCGCGTGTTGAAGTCGAGAGATTAAGGTGGGGGCTTAAGCAGGTAATTTCGAGGCAGTTGATCGATTACACGTTTTAAAGCGAAGACCCCAGAGGTTTAAAAAAACATGCAAATTTCGTAGCTAACATACATTTATTCGTTTTTTTTCTCTTCAATTATCGATAAAGTTTTTTTTTCTGTGCGTATTAAAGTTTTGCAATGATATGACAAATTCAAGGTATGTGGATTATTAGATTAGAGTGATTGTTGAATTATCGATTTGAGTCATGACAAATGAATAATATTGATGGGTAATAATGATTCAAGTAGTTCAATAGAAGATGACGTTACGCAGAAGTAATGTTCTTTTGTGTCGCTTTAAAAATTATCGATTTAATAATTTACTGATTGCGACACTTATCTTGAACGCTCTCGCATTCCGTGTTATTTTTTTCAAATTATTGTGATGTGCGTGAAGTACCAGAACTGTTATTATTTTAACATTATGATGTCAGTCGTTATTCACGTATATATAAATTATTAGACCTCGCATATTACAAATCGCAAGTTGTCATTAATAATTTCGTAAAATAAATCATGATTACTTTTTTTTATAATAAACGTGACAAGTAATATGTATATAATACCTGTATACTGTTAATAGCGTTTAAACTAAGATACACGTGTTTAAAAATAGAGTCAAAATTATGCAAACAGTAGTGAATAGAATCTTTTGTCTTCTTTCACTGCCTGCGTCACAAGTGCATCAGTTTATTTACGCGACAGAGACACACATGTCGGATCACTTGACGTATACATTAACGAGCGCATAATGCAATCAAATTTTTCGATCAGCCGAGCTCCGTCTGTATCTTCTTTTTGGGCCTGTATTCAAATCAGTCCTTAGAATTGGACGTTATAGCTGTCCTGAAATTAACATATTAAAATGAACATATAACTTGTCTCAAAGTAAATACATTGAAAACCATACATTATAATTCACTTAATTAAAACGATAATATCTACCAAGTAAAAAGCTTATGGTAAATTTTACCAACGTATATTATCTCGGTCACTGCACATCAATAATAGACGAAACAAAATTACATAACCGAACCTTAATTTCAACGCCTCAAAATTCGCGCTTTCATTAAACAGGCTCTCTTATACAGCATATACAACACGTAATCCGCAACCACCGATCGCGACGATAAGCTCGATTTGCGTCAGCCGCTCGTACGCTCGTCTCGTCAGAAGCGAATCCGCCAATTAAATCAGGGCCGTTAGTGCCGCGCAGTTCGCGCAAAGAACTTTTTTTCTCTCCTTCGCGTTCGACGCGCGAATAATGTGCTGATTCACGCGCGCGCTTCTCGTTAATCGGATTTCGAATTGGGTCTAGAGGTGTATTGGGTATTGTGGCGCGCGCGGGGAGAATAGATAGCGAGAGTTAAAAACGCGCGCGAGTGAAAGTGTTGCTACTCGCGTGCGTACACGGCTTTCCTCGTGCACGATATGCTCGTTTGAAGGATAATTGATTTTCGTGAATTTGTAGCGCGTGCGTGGCGTTAAATTTTTCTGTGTGTAGGAGGAGAAGGTGTAGCGGTGATTGATCTTGATGTTAATGGTGAATAAATAAACGTGAATGTTGTTTTTGTTGGGTGCGGTTGGAGAGGAAAAAAACTTAAGTTTTAAATAAATTATAAAATAATATAGTGTTTTAGACTTATTTTTGC
Organism: Torymus auratus; assembly: GCA_900474315.1. Lineage (NCBI taxonomy): Eukaryota > Metazoa > Arthropoda > Insecta > Hymenoptera > Torymidae > Torymus > Torymus auratus. Next base: position 25,798 of record UXGD01001003.1, read on the forward strand.
ATTGTTTCCTTTACGTAAGGTACGCGATTTATATAGGTATGCTTCATAATTCATTTTTAGTGGCTGTAAAATCTAATTTTATAAAAACAAACCAGTGTAAACCTATTAAAATTGTCTTACATAACGAATTTCTTCTAATTACAGCGAAAATGTCTTAACATATCTTAAAAGAAATAAAAAAAGAATTTCGAGTTTAAATTTCTCAAATTCTGTATTTATATAATATAATGAAATTTGGTTCGACAAGAATATTCCGATATAAATGTTAAATAATTTTCAAAAGTTGATAACATTTAAAAAGAAAGTATCTTATTATATTCGTCTTATTGCAAAAAATACATATTATAACCCTAAAATTTGCTTGCTCCGCTGCATATTTTAATAAACTTTAATATCGATATAATTAAAATACTAAAAGCATAATACGCTGCCGAGATACGTACGAATGAATGAATAAAAACACGGTGAAAGCTGTAGGAAAAAAAACAAGAGGCGTTAAAAGTGTGATTTTACTAAAATGAAGAATGTTTGTGGAAACGTATAAATAGCGTTATAAGACTACTGCGAAACGGCGTGCCGTCAGCACTTAATAAAAATAACTGTTTTCTCAGAGCATCGTTATTCTTAAATTCGCTTGGATCTCTATGTTTAACTGCCGTCGCGGCGGCATCTCTCTGCGGTTGAAATTTTGATTGATGTAATCGCACGACAGCGAGATGTCCTGTCATTAGTATAATTAAATTGCTCAGCGGAGCCATATAATAAACTGCATGTTTCAATTAAGCGACAGGTGTTTTACAAAATACAAAATATTGGTGTATTTAGTTTCTCTCATTTAAAAAAAAAAATAAAATAATTTATGTAAATAGATATTTTACAAATTTTTCACATAAATTTATAATTTTATACTTTACAACCAGCAAACTGTTCATACCCAATATACGTCTAATACCACCACGCAATTCTTCAATTATAATTTGGCAAAAAATGACTATCACACGACACGCTAAAACCACCGGTTACGTACCCTATATAACATTTCAAAAGTACACACTTGCACAATAACCGAGTACATAGCTCATAACGATATATACCTCAAACGCGATCACAGAACGAATCGTCACCACGTGTTCCTTTCATCACCACCTCCTAAGCGTATATATATCGCTGCCTATGGATAACGAGGACAATACGTGAATTGCATTTCAATCGCGCGAAATTGAGCTCCTCCCCTCTACCGCCGTTCACTCGCGCATATAAAGATCGACAAAGGCTCCGGTTTCGCAAGTTTAATCGAAAACGGCTTCCCCTTGCTCGATCTCGCGGGTCTCCCGTAGCTGTAAATCGGTTACGAGTGCGTGTGCGAATGCTTCATCATGAAAGGGAGGTGAACCGCTTGGTTAGAATAGCTATTACGGAGAGGTTTATTGCGAAATTAGGTTGAAGAGCGGTGTTGAACTGTATGTCAAATTTAATTGGTAATTATAATTATGTTGGTAATAGGTGGTTTTGAATTATATTGATAACATTTATTCTTCGATATTTAAAATTTGAATATTAATGTCACACTTGAAACCACGATAAAAAAAATTTGCAACTAAAACACGCGTCTACACCATTTCTCTTTCACAATTTACAGATGTAAAACGTCCCCAGAATTTGTACGACATCACCTCAAAATAAATATTCCGAACATCGTCGTTTCCCTCGCCCAAAAAACATCCCGAATCATTAAAAATCTCATCACTCTTCCCAACCTCTACAGCATCAGCCGTCCCGATCATCCGCAAAACAGCTTCGTCTTTGCTCTCCCGCTAATCACTCGGGCGACGTCAACAGCCTCACCGTCGCACAAAAACCCGTCCATCCTATATTCGGCAGTTCGTTCTCCTCACACGAAAAAGCAGAAGACTTAGGGGCCCGCAGGCACGGAGGCAAAATTTATGCTAATCTCAGGGCGCGCGGAATGTTAATGGCCCCCCGGCGACCCCCGGCGATACTTACATACATACCTTCTTTTTTCTTCTTTATCTCGTACACGATGGAGAGTCGAAGAACTCGGAAGTGCATGCATGCATGCATCGAGCGAGCGTAAAAGGCACTTTCGGTTTCGCGCGCGAGCGTATATAGTACGGGTTATAAGCGACTTTCGAAGAGGAGAGGAGAGCACTTAAGATCCGCTCTCGATAAATCGTCGCTCGGCTGTCGACGCGCGTTTTTTTTTTCCTCGAGGGATTCCGGAGGCAAGAAGAGTGTCGAAGACGTCGGCTTCTGTTACATAAGTCTTGGTGAGTTGTTTCATGAGGTTTTTAGGTTTTGAGATTGATGGCGCGGTGAATCGGAGTCGATGTTGCGAGTTTTGTTTGTTTCGATGTCGAGGCTCGAACTGATGATCTGAATAAATCTTTCGTTCTGTAGGTGAATTATTTAATCATGGTTCCTAAAAGCCTTTTTCTATATCTTGTATATTAAGTTTTGATTTAATTAATGAAAATATACGAGCATTATTTTGTAATGATAATCTTCCACTCTTGATCATGACATCGTATCTATAGAGTCGATAAAATCTGGAGTCTTTCCCTATCAGCAGTATAATAACAATCAAACAATTAAAGCCAATTATTTAGCCTACATACAAGCATCGTTGAAAATATAAGTATGACATCAACGTAATTTTTCCGCGCGATCACATCGCACACGAGCGTTTAAAACCGTATATGAATATTAATTTCAAAACTAACTAACTTTTATCACCAGCAATTATCTTTTACAATTTACTTCTCCTTACCCTGCAACCATCGCGTACATATTACAAGTGCAAACAACAAAACCACGCCTTAGCATAATTAAACTACTTCTCTCCGCGAGTATACGCGCGCGCGTAACCTACAATTACGGAAAAAACGAAAAAGGAGAAAAAGAAAAACGGAAACTCACGCGGTTACTCATAGGAGAACGGCGAGGTAGGGAGAGAGAAGAGCAGATGGCAAATGGTCTTATGCAAATCCCGACACAATTTCGCGGCGCATTAGACGCCGGGCTTCTTACTCTATACACGCGTGCTTTGGCTACCGCACCTGTACGGCTGCATCATCTGCGCGACCCGAATGCGCTGATCCAAACCGAGCAAATCGCGGCGTCGGCTGAGTAAGTATCTCTAGCTTCGCATTGACCGGCTTTTACGTGGCGTGCGTATCGATTTCCCATTGCTCTAATTAATTTTACGAACGGGTGGTAAATTATTTACGAGGTTGTTTGATCTCCGTATGTTGGGCGTATATATAGAGAGAAAGGAGAGAATGCGATGTGTGTGCGTTGGATCGGTGTAAATTGCAGGATGATTAGCAGGATGATGATAGCGAGGTTTAGGGGAATAAAAGGAAGTAATATTGATTTTAATTGTATGGGATGTAGAGGTACTTTGGGTCAGTTTCTCGTGAAAGTTGCTGCATAATGAAATTTAATTTTATTAAAAACACGTGTATATACTTTTATGTGGAGTTTTTATAACTTCGTATTTATAGTTATTGAAAAGTTTTTAACCGTGAACTACATAGAATACATTAAATCTAAAGAAACGCTAATTAGCATAAATGATTAAACTTATACGTTCTTAATTTCTTTCTAAACCTCTACTAACCTCTTTCTCGTACCTATATCACACCCAACTCATACAAACAAACAATTTAAAAACATCGCACCCCAAACCATCCCAGATTAACGCATATAAACTACATATACATCAGCCTCAACAAGCCGCCTCTTATCTAATTACACCATTCAGGCAAATCTACGCTAATCCGCGCGCGATGTAATCTGACGTCTAAAGCGACGGCGGTACGTATCTCAGCATACAGATCTTCCCACAGCTCGATCCTACACTAATCAGCGCTACACAAGCGCGGGCGTAGGTGCTTCACCTGTCGAACGACCCTAAATCAAGACGCGCATGCAACAATAACCCGGAATGCGCGTGGGTCGCGGCGCTTTCTCTCTTCACCGCGTTGCTGTGTACACGCGGTTTTAATTGGATTATGTGGCTATGAGGCGATGGCCTTGTGAAGAACGAGAAGAGAGACACATTGTTTCGGCGGGTACACGAATGCGAGCGTTAATTGAGTTATGTAATGGCGCACGGGAGTTTGATTGAACTTTCCGTACGGTAGTCGTTAATTTGTATGAAGCGCGCGTTTTTACGTGCTTTTTTTGGGGAGTGTTATGCATGTTTACGGAAATGTTCGGGATGATGCGGGTTTTCATTTGCGTCATGGTAAGATGTATTATGTTGCTCTGGGAAATCATGAAGCGTGATTTTCAATTTCTCATATTTTTCCAGCATTGAAAATAAGGTAGAATGACATAGAGATACTTGAATTGCTGCTAGAAATTAAGTTGTTATTTAACATCGCTAATTAAACAGTAGTCATCGAATAAAAAAATGTTGATTTCTCAAGTCTTACAATTTTTCTCACACAGATATAGTTTTGTATTAACTATACATTTTTCAGAAACTTTAGCAGGCTTCAAAAACATTCTCCAACTATATTCTACAGCCACACGCAACGGTAGAACGAGTGGCTTTGAAAATTCCGCGAACAACCGCTCAAGATTAACTAAATGCAATTTATAGAATATCTAAAGTGGATTTGTCGTCTTATACCCTTACATTATATACACATCGTTACATGAATACTTCACTTGCGCTCCGACCCGAGCGAAAGTTTATTTGATGCAATAAATTGTATCAAGAAGCCCTACAAAAGCCCGCACCTAATGGTGCCTTTTGTGAACCTTGACTCGAATCTCTCGCCTACACGCTCAACATAATATCATTTAATAAGCGAAAAAGTAAAACAAATCGCTGCCACCATTGTTATATATACTCCAACACCAAAAACCAAAGCCCACTTACACAAATTCTCTCACATCAATTTCACACACTCCGCATCTCGCGCGTTACCATCGACGTGTTCCACGCGGTCGTCCGCGCGTGCATAAATACCGATACCCATCTTTCTCTCTCGCGTGGAACTTTCTCTACCTTTCTCCGTCCCCGCGAGTGCGCCAACGCCCGGGAAAAGCAATTCAGCAGCGGCCGACTTGACGTAACGGGCCGCGCGTGGCCCAGCGTGACGCAAGCTGCGAGCTCTGGCGCCTTTATTCTCTCGTGAATTATTTCGCGCGACGTACGTCCTTGCGCAGGCCTTTCGAAAAACGGTATGCAGGTTTTTTTATGTGTATAGGTATAGTTGGGTGTGGGAGGAATGTTATATGGAGGTCTGGTGCATTGGTTTGAGATGGCGATGTCATGTTGAATGGCGGAAGCCTTTTTTTCACGGAAGTTTAGCTAATTGATCAGATAAGCAGGCATCAGCGCGTGGGCTCCTTTTGATGTCAGCGTTGTAAATAATGGTTATGGTGTATGAGGAAGGAGTAGAAGACTAATGAATTGTATTGTTTCATTGTTAATTAAGATATGAGTAATGAAACGAATTGGTAGCTATGACCATTAGGTTTGAAAACATTTTAAATTTAAATTTATTGGAGAAAGATGTATCGTTAAAACCATTTCTTTTTTAACGAAAGGTGGAAATCAAAATATGCGTAAAATCATATTTCCTTAAGAAATTAATCGTAGAACATCCGGTAAAAGTCACATCACACCACATCTAATGTTATATCATTTGGACCTTTATAATTAGGTGATAAAATAAATTTTACGATGCCACTGCCGATAAAATCATCTACTTTCACCAAAAAATTCGTCTGAATTTCTCGACGATTTTCACGAGAAAAATATAATTTTCGCGCATTTAGAAAATTCCTGGTTAATAACCGGCATACCCGAACTCATTAACTTGGCATATTACCGCAAAACTGGGTTAATTCCTATCGAGTATAATATCATAAAATTACAACATAACCTAGCCATTAAAAAAAAACAAATGATACACCGCTCGCTGCTATCGTAAGCCGTGCCCGCACTAAAGTTTTATTTACAATGATTATAAACCCATAACGAACTTCATTCAGCCACGCATTTACCATCCGCGTATATAATACCGTACCAAAGTGTATGCACGCGAACACGTTCCATCCATCACTCTCGCCAACAGCTTTTAAACGCGCTCAAAGCCCCCCAAAGTTACGGTGAAATCAAGGCAGAGGCATTTTAACGCGCCGCTAATTCCACCGATAAATATCCCCGAGCGGCTAATTAATTACCATATAATCCTTCGAAAGAGCTTCTCCGACGCGATATCTCGAGATAACGTCACAACGGCCTCTTCCTATCTTACATACCCGTATACAGCTTCATTGCGCGTATATACACGACGTTAGCCGCAGGAATTCCGCGAGAACCAGGCCGTGAATCATGTAGAGCCGCCGCGGGAGAAATTTTCGTGATCCGCGTGACGCTTTTACGATGCGCGTGCCCGCCGATATACCTACACGCCTTCCTCTTCCGTGTATATCCACGCGCATGTGGCATGTGTAATGTATGTATGTATAACGAGGTGAGGTGACGACATCGATGGTTATATGCTCTTTCGGCGATATTTATGTGTGAATCGCGCGCGCAGGACGATGGGAAGCTTCGGGAATCTGTTTTACAAGGAAGAAAGTGCGCTGTTCGACAAAAACAGATGCATTGTTACAGTTTATATAAGGAGCGCCTTTTATACCCATCAATCGGGCACTACTATACTGATGTGAAAATTACTTTTACTGAAAAACACCGATTGTTTTCTTGTCTTTTGTTATTACAGAAGACGCGCATAATGCTTGAGACACAAAAAGGAGTTACGTGTGTATACTCATGGAAAATCATCGTTCACAATATTATAATATACTTCGTTTCGAAACCGCCTGTAATTAATATTTCGTGAACTGAAAATCTTTTTTTTTTCACTTAAAAAAATAGCATGTCACCGTATATCGGTAAAAAAAACATGTACCTTTACACAGTGGCACTACATCCGTCGAGAAAAAGTGAAAATGAATAATCGCTTGGCGTTTCGAATGCATAAAATTATAGGCGCTTGTACAAGCGGCACACGGTAATCGAGAAAGATGTATAACGAATTTCCTTTTTTTTTCTTTATTATTGAGAGTTCCGAACGCTTTCGTAAATACACGCGTCGCATGGTGCGTATGTTATACACGAGGAAGTTAAATGACATGACAGCGTTACGACAACGCGAATGTTTGGAATTTCGGTTTATATACGACGCGTGTTCCGCAGCTGATTTTATTGGACTTTTAATTACGGAAATTAGCAGCAATTATACACGGCTTTACATGTATTATCCACTCGCACACGCGTTGCATTTAATTGGGAACGAGGAGTTAATGCGGCATTAAAATCGACCTAAAATAAATTAAACGGCTTTCTATACGTTAAGGTGACACATACTGGCCGGTGTCACAACGGACTCTTGTTTGTTTACCGTTTTACACTTATCACTCGCACACCGTTAAAAAAGGAATTATCTTTGAAACCGGTACCTGACATAACCCCGCTACTGCGTGCAACTCTTCCCACTGCAATCCATCCTCATCTCATCATCACACCCATTCGCGCGCAATATCTCCTCTCCACATCTCTCGAGAAAATCCATCACCTCGCGCGTCGGAAAAGGATGATCACTAGACGATCCCCACCCCATTATTTCCCATCATCAATATTCCTCCGCGACTTTCGTCCTTACATCACACTCTCTCATAGGTAGGCGCATCCTTTATATACATACGCACACCTTGGAAATCTTCGGCCGTGACGTCATCCCGCGCGCGCCTAATTTCTTCTCGAGCCTTTTTTGTGCTCGTGCTTCTTTTCAATTAGTCATACGCACGGGCGCGCGAGCGCGGTGGCAGATTGCGAACGGGAGAGAGAGAAGAAAGAAGAGAGAGAGGGAGATGTTTTTATTAGCGTGCTAGATTTCGCTAATGAGTCTGGATTCCGAGAGAGGCTGTAGTGCTGTGATTTTTACGATGTTTGAGAGCCGCCGCGATGGGTTTTATGTATTTTTTTAATGACTCGCTGATTTCTAATCAAATATTTTTCTATAATTATTAGATCCGTGTTGATGTAGCGTTTTAAGAAATTTGATTATTTTTGTTTATAGCAAAGTTTTATAGTATCTTGTGAAAATATGTAAATCTATTTTTTACCAAAAAGTCAATAATTTTTTTTCGTATACGTGGAGGAAAAATTAGGTACATACACACTCGCATATCTCATAAATTATACAACAAGCTGAAAAACTTTGGTATAATGATTCGCAACACAACACAACCCATCCTCTTCCATTATCCAATTTCGCCTTTTTTGCAGTGCTTTCGTTAATAATTTCATTATCCCATTATTTTTACGCAAAGATAATGACTTTCTTATGCGCGCGCGCGCATGCGCCTACGACGAATCGCCGATGATTAGATTCGGATAAAAACATTCGCTTTCGGAGCCTCTACACTAGCGATGGAAACAATATGTATACATACATATACGTTATAATACGCACACGCGGCGGGTATAACGAAACGACTTTTGCAATTGCTAATGCAACCTCTATAATGCATATGATTTCTCGTGATGCAATGTGTTCCATCGATAAGCAGAGTTGGATATTATACTATACTATTTCTTAGCGGCTTATACATATATATACTTATATTTCGCACTGCGTCTCTTGCGCCTTCTTTATTGAAAGATTAAGCAAAGTTGCTTTTTTTTTCTTTAATTGGCTCGCGCTCGTAATAACGTTAAAGTGTCTTAATAGGATAATCATACGCGCGCGAAGAGAAAGGCGTAGCATAATAAATTCATAATATTATGTTTTTCATCTGTCACGCTCGCACGTTACTCGCGTTTGCATATCGCTTTTCATTTCCATTATCGTTTAACCGCCACTTCACACACGTAAGTATAGCGAAGAACGACAACATCATCCTACACACGCGCGGTAAAAGTAGACCATTGTACACGTATTCTCCTATATCACACTGCACCTCGCCTTCTCCTTACACAAACACAGCACCTTTCATGTCTCTCTCCCAGGAGCGTCAAAGCGTATCATAATCGGCGCTCGCGAATCTCTTCCCTTCTCGCGACCTTCTCAGAACGCCTCGCCAGCACGATACACGTACAGACACGGTTCTCTCAATTAGACGCGCCGATAAAACGATATCATACGGCGGGCGAGCAAGCGTTGCGCTCTCCTTCGACGAAGAGAGGAAAATAGCTCGGGCGCGACGACGCGTGACACAATGCAGTGCGCGTGGTAATTGCGCGGAAACTTTACACCTAGACGATAACTATTGACCGTTTCTCCTTCTGTATATTATATACCTGTGCGTTTTTTTTCGGTTCGAGAAGTGAGCGTTTTTTCAATGTGTCGCTGTTGCTGCAGCTGTTGTTGTTCGCTTTGCTCTGCTTTGCATTTTAGCGCGGTCGGACGTTTTTCGAGAGGGAGATGGTTTGCTGTGAGGCTGCTGCTGCGGTTCGGCGCGCTTTTTACCGAGATTAGAGGAGAGTTTTTCAGGTTGCCGTAAAACGCGCCTTTGCGTTTTCCTTCTGAAAAATATAAGCGCGGAGATTATGGTTTCCTCTGGTAAATTAGGTGCGAGTTAAAAAAAATAATCGGAAATATACAGTAAAATCGTTTTATTTAGGATATATTAATATAAAGATATGCGAGTTGCGTAAGCGGATCACTTGAGACACTTGCCTCGGGACGCCAAGTTTTTGATAAAGAAATTTCTCCGAAAAGAAACTCATCCTAAGACGATCCCATACTTGCGTAATAAGCTTTCTTCGAAAGATTGATATTGATTGACACGCCGAGTATATTTAAAATACTTTCGTATAATACAGTACCAGGCTGCTTTGATTAATCGTGATATGAATATATATAGGCGCTCGTTTACACATCGGGCGATTAATTTTTTTATAAATATCATATCTAAAAAGAGGCCATTATAAAAGTATATACAAGACCCACGCGCAAAACATTCCTGCAGACCCGATATATAATTGGTCCGAGTAGTAGGCGCCTTGTCTCCCCGTCGGACCATTAATCCCGATACCTCGATCGCTCTTATAAACAATTTTTTTTTTTAATTGCCCGATAAACTTTCGCAACGCGCGTAGCACCGCTTTTCCAGCTGCGCGATCTCTCGTCTTCATTAAAATTCACCACCATGGCCGCCGCGTGCGCTATTATAGGCATCGCAAGTGTTCATGTCACAATTAAGAAAATGGCGCTTTATTAGGTTCCAATCCGTTGGCTTAATTGGCACGTGTTACAAAATCTTCTCTCTCGACATAATCTTTGGGAGAAAAATTATTTTCGCGACCTTACAAGGCCCCGTCACTTTTCCCACCTCCGCGTAAATGTGTGTATTGCACGTGTGGTTAATTAACGCGATGAGGATTGGATGATGCTGAGCGGATTCGCTGTGTAGCGTAAGGTCTATAAATAACATAGTAGCTCATGCGCGATTTTTGCAAATAATCACGAAGTAAAACAGATTTATGGAATGGTAATTGTTGTAAGTTGATTTATAACAAATGCGTTCACGATGTTTCTGGTTATATACTTGACTTTGTAGAAATATCATATAGATATACTGAACCTTGTAAACGCATGTATTGATGGAAGCGTATCTTGATAAAATTATCGAGAATCATTAATATATATTTCCTGCCATCACTACGACTTGTAAATTAAACTTGAGCGATACGTCTTTCAAAAGTATACATCCAATAAACTCTCATGTTTACGCGACTGAAACCATCACCTCCAACACAACCACACCCAACCCTCCTTTTAATTAATCCCCGCGTCAATTATCCTCAGCAACCAACGCACCTAACGGCCCATTCACTGTAAATCCTTTCCCTCAACAATCGGACATCATGAGCGATTCGTCGAACCTCCGCAACATCTCCGGGCGATTAGCAAATTCCCGAAGGAAGTGGGTGGCGGTAGTAGTCGCCACCACGCACGCACGTACGTACGGCGCCGTCGCGCGAATCATTATATAAACGCGCATAGCGCTGGTTACGTAAATAATGAGGGAAAACGGCGGAAAATGCCGGGGCGCCCTTAAATATAGCCTCGCCGCCCTTATGCGTGTACGTAAGTGTACACGCGAGGTATGCGCAGTGTACGTATATATGTATACGAGGTATATCGGCGCGGTTCTATTTCCGAAGGTATTGCCGCTGGGGTGCAGTGTATGTTATATACACGCTGCACGCGTGATGTTTTGACTTTTGCGGAGTATGATTTTACAGTGTTTATGAGGAAGTGAAATGCAATAAAATATATCGAGGCGGAGGGGTTGGCTGTACGGTTCGCGGAATTTTGTAGATATATTATACTATGTACATATAGTTTGTTGCTGAAGATGATGCGGGGAGAGAGGAGATGATTGCTTGTTATTATACAGATACGAGTGATGATTAACGTTTTTTTGTCAGAGTGCGATTTATGAACGAGTGGGAATATCTGGTTTCCTTTGTGTATTATTATTGCAACAGTGTTTATGTATCTGATTTATATAGTATATACTCTATGCTTCATTCATTGACAAACAACATTCTGATATCCTGAGTGTTGAATTTGAAAAATTTTAATACAATGGACATAACTTATACACCATCGCGTATCGTTTCAGCGCTTATATTTATTAGCAATTATACTTTTACAGAAAATACAAACATTTTTTATATATAGAAAAATTTATGCTAACCGTACTTTCTTTTTCTGTTTCAGGTAAGTTTCAATGACACTGGACCTTTTTACACTCCTTATCCTACTATCGTAAGTAATAAAACAATTCGTACGAAAGTTTCCTTAAAAAATAACCATTAAAAGGTATATCGAATACGTAACTGCTCGCGAGAACCTGAAAATAACCAGTTAAAATCAAACTACAAAATTTCCGGAAAAACGTGCATACCAAGATCACGCGACACTGGTCCCCCCACCACCATCACAGATGTTCAGAAACTGGTTCGTCGCACGCGTGACCCCGCACGTATAACTCACACTACCTTATATACCACACGTATACATACTCGAGGCCTGCATCAGGGTGGCAATGCCGGCATCATACTCGCGCTGCAGCGATATTACGTTTCCTCGCGTGTGTGTGTCATAATGCCAAGCGCGGGCTGACGGCCGCGCAGATTACATGCTGGTAGTAGCCAAGTACGTATGGTAGCTCCACGAGCAGAGGTCAGAGCGCCGCCGCCGCGAGAGATGAGGGAGATCGGACGATGGGAAATTGTCCGCTCTTGTATATATCCCGGGAAATGGAGGGGAGGGATAGTTTTTTCAGGCGGTCGATGGGTTCTGATAAGTGTTATTAATTTCGATTGGGAGTGTATATAATTTGGGTAATCACTTAATAGTTGTAATGACTGGTATTTTGGGATTGGTATTGGGTAATAAATGCTATATGATGGTTATATCGTTAATTAATAAGTACATCTAGGTATTGTCGGTGGTGAGCCTTCGAATATCGAGATTTTATCGAACAATAGGTACACAACTTAGCCGCGTAATTAGTTTTTATACGGCAATTGAAGTATTTTGTAATAATCGCAATTGTTTTTGGGAGCACCTTCAAATTTATTATTTACATTTATATATAGACACGCGGATAAACACGTAGGTCAATGAAATCTACATAATAAGAACACTACAACCAGCACTAAAAAGCCATCATTAAAATCAAAAATAAAGATCCATCCCGATCCGAAATAAACCACCATTATATACCCTTACGTAACGATCCACAATCAACACAAGCGGCAAACGCCATTAGAACTCGCGCGCGAATTCCAACGCGCTCCCTCTAATACACTTTCGCGCCAACCTCGTAACCCCAAGAATTTTAATTACCCCGCAGCTCGATATAAATCCCCGCGCGCGCCGTGTAATAATCCGTCTCGTGCGCACCGTGTCGGCGGCGAATAAAAAGAACGGGATAGAGAGACACAATAACGCGCGAGCGCGGACTGATTTTCCAGCAGCGACTTTCGTAACGCGCGTGTGTTGTAGCGGTAAAAAAAAAAGGGCGTGCGACAGAGAGAAGGTAAGAATTTCATATAGGTGCAGGCATTACGATGCGCTCCGCGGTGCGTGTAACGCCGGGATTTTTATTTCTTTTTGGGTATCTGTGTCGCGACGCGGCTGTTTTTACATATATTATAGCCGGGTTTGGGTGGCGAGATTCGTTTAGGTTTCTTGAAGACGGATGGCGCTTGAGAAGTAAAAACACCTCGGTTCTATCTTTAACAATAATATTATCAAGTGTACACGTATCTTCTTTGTATAATAAAAACAAAAGAAATTATTTACGTTAAGAAGATTGCCTTTATGCCCACACACCCTTTGCACTATCCAACATACCGGTACATCACTGTCCCCACGCCACCGCGCGTGCCGCTTATTCAAAAAGACAACCACGTGTACACACGTGTACTGACAGCGTCGAGAGGAAGGACGACATTTTTCTCTCCCGCCAGCGGACGATGTCGAGACACGGGAGCAGCTAATCGCGCCGGTGAGTCTCTTATCGGCGCGAGCGCGCGCAGCTTCGTCGTTGTATTGTGAGACACACGCGAGAGATAAGAGGACAAGCCCACGTATATGCACCACGCCTCTGTCAAAGCTCTGTCTCGTTCAGCTCTTTTTTTTCTCTCTCTCTCTCTCGCCTCTTCTTCTTTCCGAGACTCCATTAAGGTGTGTGCATCCGAAGCTACTGCTGTGTGCTTGTAACGTATATAGTTCCGTGTTGTATACGGGGAACCGTAAGAATTCGAGTTTTTTTGGTTCGTTTGGATGGAAGTGGAAAAAATATTTCGTAACTTCGGTTAATGCAGCTAACGCGAGGTTTTAGTCGTACCTATAATAGGTTGAAAAATGTTGTCGATTATCTTATTTGTAAATTACAAGCGTGTGGTACTTTATCGTAAAAGGTATATAATATTTTTTCTTTTTATCGTACGAAAGAACGCTGCACTTTATTTCCCTTTCTTTGTCTGAAGTAATGTTCCAACACTGCGATAATTGCTTCATTAACCGGTAAAAATCAATTTGACATAAATCATCGAAAAATTCTCTCATTGCTCGCATACTTGTCCTTGTAATTAAAATTGTTCGATTTCAACATATTACCGAACAAGAATGTGAAAAATAAAACTACCTTTCTTTTCTCAAGGAAAATTAAACTTTAAATTAAAGCAACCAGTTTTTGTACACAAATTAAACAATTATCGCCCATCAACAATCCCAATTTAACCATTCTTCAGAAATACATTCACGTAACACAACACTTCCCGCCTAAAAGTAATCGTCATATTTCCGGAACCTCGTACGCCCGTATACTTCATAAACCAATATATACTCAAGACACCAACTATATACACCCGCACAAAAATAATCCCCCAACCCTTTCCATCCGCTACCTCAAAAATACACACATATTTCCTTCTCCCGTTTCCCGAAATTCGTCAAACTCCGACTTCATAAATCGAGCGATTGATCCACCCTCATAATCCGCCACATTCCTCCTCCTCGCACGCGCGCACGTGTCTATTTTCATTCCTCTCGCGCGTCTCGGGACTCCCGGAGCAAAGAGACCAGTAGGTATAACGACGCACCGCATCGTTTTTTTCTCTCTTTCTCCTCGGTTTTCTTCAACCCCGTCCCGAGAATCCCACGGTGGCATGCGCGCGCATGCAGGGCTAAGAGAGTGAGAGAGAGAGCCTTAATTGAGACGCGTATTAATACGTCGTGTTGGCGCGGCTCCCTTTATAAATAGGCGCGCATTCCTGTTAAGGTTCACGCCGGTCCGCTATAGTGTGTGTGTGAGTCAGGAATGCCCTGAAGATGCGCTAGCACTGATTGAATGAACGTTCTTTGTTATTTTTCGATATTTAAGGAGAGTTTCGAAGGATGTGATGTTTCGCAATGATTTGATGGGTGACGGAATATCTTGGAGCATTGTGTGCAAATGATTCGACTAATTTTAATTCTAGTTTACAAAACATCCGATATAATAAATAAAATTTTCAATGTTATTCTAAATATTGCTAGCATTATAATAGTGACCCACGCTGCGCGGCCTATTTCTCTCAAAGCCACACGTGTGTCGGATATATATTTTTAGTATATTTTTTCGTGCACAGCTCACACACACTGGTCACAGCAGGATCATCCGCTCGGTATTTTTTGTGTGTTTCGCCGAGGCGTGAAAGCGAGGCATATTGAAATAAATTTTATTTTGAATATATCCGACGCACGGAAAAAGAATACTCTCTCGCGAAGCGTGTATTATATACATGCATTGACAGCTCGTGGCTTTTATTTTTTCACCGACACGCGTGCATGCAGTTGTTGACTTTTATCGGCACGGTTTTATCTCATAAAAATAAATATGAAAAGTGCCTTTTATATATTTAACCTTTCTATTATAATATTTAATAAAGTGAAATATGTCAAACATTGACATAATATTTCTATAAATTTCTTTATATTATTTATTTGGTTATAAAATTATATTCAATAAATTTTAATCAAGCACTTTATTTCCAAAAAACAAAACTGCCTGTTACCATTAGGACTGCACGATATAGCAAGATTAATCTTGATATTATCTTGCCTCAATATTCAAGACAATAATCGATATACAGTTTTCGATACAATATCTTATTGTTTTCGTATTAAATCAAGTGTATTTGTATTTTTTAAACAACCTACTTGCTTTTCGTCGCACTTCTGCGTAACTCCAATATGATCAAGAATTTCAAGACAAGACAATAATACTTTTCATATTGACTGAAAAGACCAAGAC
>UXGD01001004.1:0-41562 GCA_900474315.1 Torymus auratus
AGCGATCGTTAGGTTAGCCGGTCACGTGCGCATTAAGTCTATGCACAGCGAGAACACACAGCGCGTGTTTCTTCCAATTCACGATTTTCCATGAGGGAGTATCAGCGCGGCAGCAACCGCAACAGCAGCCGCGCGCGCTTGTGCGCAGTGCTGTACAAGGGATTCATCCCGCGCACAGCGGGAAAAGCACGCGAGAAGGAATCGCGGAAACGGAGCCGCATATTCGCAATGGCATAGAAGAGAAAGAAAATAAGACGCGCGCTCGCGGCCCCATGCTCGGGGCTTCTTTTATTCCTCGCGGTTATGTACTCAACTCGACAATGGAATGCGCGCGCCGTGGTTATCGCGTGTGCGCGCGCCTTCTCCTAGAGCCGTTTTAGCTCATGCGCGCGCAGGGCACATATTCGCCAGTAGAGAGCGAGGGAACGTGTCGGGGAAGATTCTTAAGGTTCTGCCAGGATAAATATTTGCTCTTATAAGTGCAGTATACGCCTTCGCGTGTGCGCGAGGCCGAGCCCGGAATTTTGGTTTGCCGTCGAAAACCTTAGTTCTTTTGCCAGGGCGGAGATGGTTCGCCTTTAACGCATGTTACCGGCATCCTGGATAACCGGATAAATGCTCAAATTGTGTATCCATATAGTAGTCGGATGAAGTAGAACGTAAATCAAGCTTTTTGACAGAAAGGTCGGAGAAATATAAGATTTATTAGATTAATTTTAATTCAAATGAAATGAGTTCGTTATTCATTAATAAAAGAAATAAACGTCACCTGATTTAACTATAAAATTAAAATATTATACCAATTATTAACAACAAACAATTAAAATGGTTAATGTAATGCAAACTCGAAGGATTTATAGAATAGCGCACGTAATAGTTTTCTGCTTATGGCTTTAATGAACGATATTATTCTAAGATAAGCATTCGGCCGGCGCAACAACAGCGAGCCCTGGCTACAGACTCACTCGCGCGCGCGTGCGAGCACCTGAAAATAAATTGGCGATATGCGCGAATTAATAATGCCGAGCGTGCGCGCGATGAAACCCCGGGAAAATTCTTAGAGCTGCGGCGGGGGAACGCGCGGCATCCCGGGCTCAAAGCGCGAGCGAGCGAGACGAGAGAAAGATAGAACTCGGCATGTAATAATGCGGCATTCTCCCTCCCTATATCGCGCGAAAGGAAAAATTCCTTTCGTCGCCTTGTCGCTGCGAAATTTACCGTTTCGGCCTCTCTCGCACGCTGTGGAGATATCTTCGTGCCGCGCGTAGGCCGCCGCCGCCGCCACGCCGGAATAACAGAGAATCGTATAAACGAGACCTGCGCGAGGCGAGACCAAACATCATCAATTAATGCCGCGACTAGCGAGAAAAATTCCCTGTAATTAATCAGGGGTGAGGTGCTTAGTTTCTCTCTCGTGCACTCGCGCGCGTGCGTGCAAGCAGGCGATTGTGCGAATAACTGACGCGTATAGGGGGAGGGAGGAGGGAGAAAGACTATACGCGGAAAAATTTTTACCTGTTTCCATGACATTCTTCGGAATAGAACTGTTGCGCGAGTTTTATTGCCGCTGCGTGAAAGAATCATATGGTAGTAATTAAGAGCTTATCAATCTTACTTGATTCGGTATTTTATTTTATTACGGTGATGAAATGTTTAATACGTCGCGATAACATGAAAATGACATTTCATTAATTTGAATAAATATAAGTTGAATACTACATTAGATAACAAAATCGCAGCTCATTAACAAAATTTGATTTATTGATGATAGTTGCTAGATGATGAATTTCAGAAAAATTGTTAGAAAAGATATATTTGATAGCAAATATTTATATACAAAATATTCTGAGCAGTCAATTATTTGTCCGTAAGTACTTGATACTTTAATGACCATTACACTTTTGATCCTCTCGCGTATATACATTCTGAAAATGAAAAAAAAAAGTTTGGCGAAACATTTTAAAGCGCGATCAAAATTTAAAAGCCCCTTGAAAGCCAACAGGAGACGTTGTATACTCATAAACAAGCAATATGCAATTACGAAACTACAATTCTGTGTGTAGTCCGAGCGCATTATACGGCCGAAAAAGGCTCGTAATAAATACAGTGCGCGCACCCCGGGCGATTGTCGATCTCTCGCTCCAAAAAAGCCTCAACATAATACGCGCTCGGGGATAAGATCTCTCTTTCTCTCTCTCGCTCTCCAACCACCTTCGCCGCGGTGGCAGCGATAATGCAGCTCTCGCGCGCAGCCGCGACTCATAATTTCCTCAACATTTAGCACTTTTTCCGGCGATAATTTCTCGCGCAGATTCGAATCGAGAATCGAGCTTACATATACATACACATACATGCACATGCGCAGACAGCAATGCGGTTTACGCATATATACGCGCACGTGTATGTACGCACGCGGCTTTCTCGCGGCTGCATCGCGCAATCATTGAGATTACCTCGCAATAATGCGCCCGCGCGCGCGCGTTCTGCCCTTTCTATACACGGTTCTCGCCTCTTTCTCTCTCTCCCTCGCTCCTTTGGCTTTTCGCTCTTTCTCGCTCACTCTCGCGCTCAGAAGAAGGCTCTTCCTTTCCACCCAAGACCGCGCGCGCGGTTTTGCGCTTTTTTTTCGCATGTACTTCAATTCGCGCTCGTTGTTTTTCGTCTTTGTATACGTATACGGGCATGTCTTCATTCTTCAACCCTTTTTCTCGCGCCCATGCCGTACATACGGACATTTATAAAATATGTATAAAGCATTTTTGGTTTTGCGTTTTGTTTTCGTACTTCGTTTTCTTCGCCATTCGAAGGGCGAATATTCAAAGTATTTTTTATTTATTTCACATGTACCTATTCACATACTTTCATATATCGAACTAAAATTATCGCTACTACTGATTACAAAAATTAAAAAAAAAAAAAATAACTATTTTTTATTATAGACAAAATCTAATGTCGTTTTATTGAATTGATATTTATCAAGCTTAAACTCGTACAGATATAGAAAGATTCAAATTATTTAGCATTACATCTGTAGGGAATAAATATGTGGTTCCTTAATGCTTTCTACTTTTGAACCTCATTTAATAATTTATATACAATTAATATGACCAGGTTTTCTTTCACGACAGACGATGAACAGAGCAAAATTTTTAAAAATCTGGAATTTATATCCCAAATAAGCTATAATAAAATAAAAAATGATCTTGTCAGTTATGATTTGGGTATCATTGTTTGACTGGCTGAAGTATTGCATTTTCTGACAGATAATATGTGCTATTTTAATAACATAAAATGGTTTGAAAAACCAAATTACTGTGCGGATCGAGATTTAAGCTAATCGATTTAAGACCAAATTATCTTATATTGCTAATTGCAATTTTACGATGGTTTTACATTTAATTTTCAAAATATTTGGATACTTATTCAAGCTCACTAGGAAATCCACCTTTTAACCTAAACACACATCCACAGGCTAAAAGAAAACAAACAAACGAATCCGCAGCATCAATTACGAAGGTCCCTTTAATTAGGCTCAATCTCCCCGCAGACAGACGAAAAAGCACTCAATTGGATTTTGGGGCACACATACATCCTTGCCTTCAAAGAACGGAAAATGCTCCCTCTCGCGTCTAGCTATTTTACACGGCGTACGCGTCCCGACGCTTTAGCTTTTTCCGACTCTCGCGCAATACGTGCGCGCACACGCGTTTGAAGCGAACAAAGTGCGAGTCGTGCCTGCGTGCGTATTTGCACCGGCCAATATATATCACGTATTTGCCGAGGCTGTCCGGGCAATTACTACGCGCTCTCATCGCATTTCCCGAATCGCCGTTGCTTTCGATTTTTGTTTGTTAACACGTCCGCGCGCACGTATACGCACACGCGCCGAGTGAGCGCAAGATTGCGCGGATACCTCGAATAACGCAAATAATTTCGAACGCACTCGCTCGCGTCACGCCCGTGCCTCGGAAAATTAACTTCAAATATAACGTGCCGCCAGCGCTTTTGTGATTCTACGAATACATCCGTGATAGAAAATTTACCCGCGCCTTTATCAAATGGAAAACGGGATCCTTTTGGAGGTAAATAAGACAAATATCGCTTTCATTATAACGCAGAGTTGACGTTTTTCTTCGCAATTTTTTTAGGTTATTCAAGAAAGAATTACGTAAGTTTTTTGCATTTTTTTAGCCATAACGTAATTACTTTGACATACTTCCATTTTTGGTTGTCTATTATAGAAGACTATATAAAATTCTTCTTCTTTTTCCAGAAAAATATGGGCAAATAGGAGGCGATGGAGCCGTACTCTTTAAATCAAATTCAGTAAAAAATCACCATTTTACAGTGTATAAAGATCACTGTCAAAACAGTGCGTATTCACTCCGAAATATAGAGTATATATACTGAATTATCAGTGATACACAGTGATTCACGGAAATTTCATTTAGAGAGTATATTATACGTTTCAGGGCTAATCTGTACGCGGGGGCTAGTTCAAGACAGCTCGTACAATTATACGCCATATAGCAAACAATATAATCAGGATCGATTTTTAAATCGACTCCAGTTTTAACAATATTTTGTAACTGAGTCCTTGCTTAAGATCAAGGGAAGTACTGCAGGCGCGTAGGGAGCTCATTATGTAGCCTGAACTCGACAACTTTCTTGTGGAATAGCGCTCTATTTTATTTATTTAGTAGTTCTATATAATACTTGAATTTCAAAATTCAAATCTAATACATTTTTAATCTACAAAAATTCAAATATTCGCGCTTTTTTCAAATAACCAATCACATCGAGTCTATAAATGAGCCACATTAGTATTTCTAAACCTTACGTACAGCTTCTAGTTTTTCCATTATCATAGCATAATGCGTAGTAATGTGATGCTTTGGTTTTAAATGCACATTAAAGGCCTCATATGATCACTGAAGAAATATGTCACTGTTCCTTTCATATTTCCCAAAAATAACCCATTAATGTGCAAAATGAAAATGTGGGTAATTTTCTTCAAAAATCGCATATAGGAGATTTTTGAGGATGCTTTATCAGAAGTTGGCTTTTATTTATTTGCATCATACAAACTTCAATTATTATTTTATTTTTTAAGTTATTTTAAGGAAAGGCTTATTTTTGTTCGTTATTTTTTTCAAAGTCGATTATTATGTGGTTGCTGATTTCGAAAAAACATAGTATGATAACTAAAAAAAGTTCTTGTTATAATAAGAAATGATTATAAACACTATACAGAATTTAATATTTTATACACGATGATAAGTATGATTCGCCGATCTATATAAACGGCTCACTCGCATAAGAAGTTGGTCTGCGCAAAGGGAGGATCAATCGAGGGATTATTGGATCGACTTTTTCTACCTTGTCTTTTAAATTGGTTTATTTTTCAATCTGGGGAATTATATAAAAATTAAATTAAATTCATACAAAATTTTTACTAGATCTAATGAAGTTTAATATTTTATACTCGATTAATTGAATGATATTATTAATTGAATCTGTGACCTAATTATATAATGATACTTCTAAAAGTTATTAAAGCTGTACATTGATTTAAAATTTGCAGAACTTTTGAAATTTAAGATCACAAATTACACAATTTGTGTGTTATATTTTACACATGATTTGTGTGTAGGTATATAAAATTCAAACTACATAAAACACAACATTTTTATCTGTATAAAAGTAAAATAGTGAACAGATACTGCGTCAGTAGAGTAAGTATTATCATTATTTGTAAATGAGGATTTAATGTCACTACTTTAAACAAATAATATCTACTATAGGAATAGTGAACCGTTCACAATTTTACATTTAGAGATAGTACATATTGGAAATACGAGCTTTAAAAAAACTAATTTAATATTTAATTTGACGAAGAAAACAGTAAGAAATTACTGACTGCTATCCAAACGCTTACTAAATCAGCGAGCAAAAAAAAGGCGATTTTTTGCAATACGTAGAAAATTGATTCAAACCTGATATTCCAGTCTCAATAAATGTTAGTCATAGCACATTTGAATTTGATGGAGCTAAAATTGTGTTATTGTACGCTATATTAAAAAAGGAATAAGAAAGACTTTTCCAGAGATTTTATTCCAATATAAAATATACTCGCTTGTCTCTCATGTGAAACCAGAGCGAAAAACTAATATTTATCGATATTCGAAACTTAATGGACAGATATTTTCGTCGCTCGCACGCGCCTCCAACAAGGCCGTATGTAGGGCGCCCTTTATTCCATTTCGGCATCGAATACGAAACGCCGGGAGAGAGAGAGAGAAAGAGAAGTGAACCTCAATATCCTAGTATTCCGATGGCCCGAATGCTCGTCACCCAACGCTATTTTTCCGTTCGCGCGCTCCATCTCCCCTCTTGCGCATTTTAATTTTCATTCCGAGTCGAATTTCGACAGCCATACGCGCGCAGAGCCGAGAGCGCGTAACTCGCTTTTTACGCGAGCCGAGCATATAATTCGATCGAGACGTAGTCGGCTTAGCTCGCTCGCGCTTATATGCACAGGGGGAAGAAGTTGTCGTCGTGTACATACACGCACATACGCGGGCCATCATGATGGGGAAATAGACTTAACACTTCCCCCCGAATAAAAGAAGATTGCGCTATATACGCAGTAGTTACGCAACATCGTCACGAAGGGAAAAAGAGAATCTACGCGTGCGTGCGTACGTCGTGGTGCGGGATGTGTTCAAAAGCGCGAGAGGGAAAAGGCACATCTCTCCGTAATTGCAGCCGGGAAATTGACAGTGGCGACGAGTCACTTCGATTTACTGCCTTTGAGGTTGCACGCGATGGCGCTCGGCGTACAGTGTGGTGCCGAAAATTTTAAATTTATGAACGGCTCTTTTGGGGTGTGCTTCGCAGCAGCGGAGGCGAAAACCGTGTTAAATCACGCTTTAAATGTATTCTACGTCTAATGTATGAGCGCGAAAGCGATAAAGCGGCAATTGATTGTTCTATAATAAACGTTATCGTGCGTCATAAACTTAATACAATAATTTATTGTTGGATTGAAGATGTATTTTAAATGAAGTCGAGGCGCTGAATGATTCAATAGAACGTTATAATAAATTCAAAAGACAAGGAAATTGTTGTTATAGTATAACTGAATATTCAACAAGTATATTATACACCTTGTAAACATAGTGATACAATTAATCTAATCTATTTTCATATCAGAACCATTCAAGTGCGTGTAAATATTATAGCATTGAAAAAATGATTTTTATATTACTAAACTCCATTACTTTTTTTTTCATCATCTTCAATACTTTACCAAACAAACAAAACATAACCGCATAATTATAACATGATTGGAATTAAAATCAACTCCCAAGATTAGCATTACCATTTACGAATCGACAAAAAATATCTAACCCGACAACCGGAAGATACATATGCATAATCCGAAGACATTTGCGCTCGTGTACCAGCGCGATTGAGTCAAATTATCGGATCAATGCACGTCGAAGTAGATCAACAGGTTCGTGAGCGCGGCTGAGAATATCCGGATTGTCGGGAGGAATGTAACGCGGCCCGCGCGCAGATCAGCCTGCTCCTCGGGAGAACCCGCAAATCCCGGCGCATTCTCCGCGACGTCGAGCAAGCGCTGCATCGCCGTGACAAACAGTATTCCTGGCCGTACGGTTCGGTGGCACGAGCGCATCTGAGGAATACGTCTGTGTGTGTAGGTACGCTGAGCTCGAATCGACGCCCTGCATGTCGCGTTCACTGTGGTACTTCGCGATGATCATTCGAGTTTGTGTAAGGATAATGCGGGGGTCGTTCGAATATTATCTCGTTCTACTCCAATGAAGGTATAAGATTTTATGTGATATTCTATAAAAGTGAATTACTATTTGTGTAGTTTTTGATATGAAAAGGTAAGAACTATCAAAAACATTGCAGAGAGAATAATAATTTAATTTACTTCAGCATTATATTTTTTAATCGAGTTTAGTAAAAATATCTTTGATGATATAAGAAACGTGTTTATTGAAGAAGAAGCATTTCACCTACAGGATGTGACAATGCCAAAATGTAAATACACAACCTCTATATTGATTTATTTCATTGCCATAGGGGCGATCGAGTCTCCCACGTTGAAACACGAGGCGCACGGGGGCTTCATCGCCGTAATGTTTTGAACCCCTGCGTCGCTGTTGTTCCGTTTATAGAATAGAACTAGTCACAGCGGTTCGCATTTAGGGGGGATCGTGCTACCCCGTCATCGGCCCAACTCTGGATCAGTTTAACAGGACGACACGTCTCAATTTTTTATCACCTACAAAACAATCTTGTATATTGTTTACGTATTGACTTTGTTAATTTTGTGTTCGCATTTTCTATAGTTGAATAGTTGTCATTTATTAGTTTCAAGCTTTTATGTACAAATCAGAATGTACGAACGATTTGTGGATAACGCCACAAAAGAACTAGGTCGCTGATAGTTATAGAATATTTTGAATCGTTTACAAAAAAGATTTAGATATTTAAAAAAAACCTATTATTTGTCTATCAAAGGTAGTTTTAAAAAAATATTCCTTTAAATATTGACGAGATATATATTGTACCACTGTACACATCACTGTAAATAAACTTTAAAATAAATTCTAAAATTTTCGTTTAAAATTTTTTTGATGGAAAAGTTTGTGAAGTGTACGTGACGTGATTTCCAGTGATTTATACGTTATGTGTTTTATGAAAAATATGATACACATAGAATAAATTCGTTTGTAAATCAACAGCAAAGCTCGAAATGAAAACAAAAATAATAAATAAAAGCTTTCACCATTTACCTTCAATAACATGAATTCGTGTACGCACACTGAAAAAAAAACAGAAATAAATTCAAAATATAAACGCAAAAATACTTTCCTTTTTCTGCTCTTATTAAATATCCCAAAAGCCATTAAATTTCATAAAAATCAATTGACAACTGGTGCGAAAAGCGTTGGGTGCAAGCGCGCGTGCAAGGGTCATAAATAAAGGTACGCGCGCGGAACTTGATAGAACCCCCGCGGCCCCCTCTTCTTCGCTCACGAGCAGACTCCCTCATCGCTATAAACTATTCGCGCCAACAAAAGATCTCCTCCTCCCGAACCTTCCAAACCTACTCGATTCCAACAAAGATTAATGCCCAGTGGCCCTTTAACTAGTTTACCGGTGTGTGGCGCCGCCGACTCACCCTCTATGCACACATACATATAATATGGAGCGAGTACTGCGCACGTCCTCGTCCCTCGATGCTAAACGCGGCGAATAGATTTCGATTTCCTGCCACTTTATTCCTATTTCCGATAAAGCAAAGTAAAGGGGAGGAGTGCGCGCCTGCCTCGCGTCCTCCTGCCAGATAAGAAAATAGAGGGGGAGAGGCATCGAAGAGAAGAAAAGGCAGAGAGTGAGAGTTCATGTTTCAACGGTTCCTCGTTCATTTCGGGAATAAGGACAAAAATTACAAGCCTCAATCCGATCCTCCGCCCACTGTTTTCCTATTTCTCCCTTTTTTCCATACTTTTTCGGGGGGAATGCACAGACGAACGCGCCCGCGCACAATGAAAAGCGTCCCGTGGTGGATTAGCGATTCTCTCTCTTTACCCACACTCTGCACGTATACATATACGTGTATGCGCCCGTATACATGCGAGGTCCCGAATCGAGGGGTCGTTCCGCGCTCCGCAGAGAAAGAGAGCGAGAGAGTCAAGGGCGACGGCAAGCGTGGCGCACTCGAGCATCACAAAGATTTTTCGCCGGCGCGAGCGCGCATTTTAGGCAGATTGTTTCGCGCTAATGTCACGAGTCCCCCGGGAGCAGCGGGGATTTCACGAGAGCCTGGATTTCCTTCTTTTTCTTCCTGCCGTTGCTTTCTTTTCACCCTCCCACAGAGGCGCTCCTTTTTTCACGCGCTCGCGATTCCTGCTCTTCCGGCTCCTGTTTTTTTTTTATTACGGCACTTTTTTCCGTCGTGTGAGCACGCGCGCGCGTGGAGCAGCACACGCGACGCATGAAGTACTCGACGAGTGCGAGATTCGAAAATGTTTTCCTCCTTTTTTTCGCTTTGCGAACGAGTGGCTTGCGCTGCTGCGCGTATACAACGTACACACGCGTATAAGAGAGCAGCCGCGAGACAAGAGCTTAATTTAGCGGAACGCGAGAAGAATAAGTAGCAGGCGTAAATCAAACACCTGGTTGAGCTCTCTCTCTCACCCCTTTCTTTCTTTCTCTCGCGTGCAGTACATGAAAGAAAGCAGATCGCGTGCGTCGAGTCCGCGACGACTAAATGGAATTTCGAGTAAAGCGGGGCTTTTTTTCCTCTTCGCGGCTCTCGTATCTTTCTCTCTCTTCCCCCCTTTTGCATAATGTATACTCGCTTAGGCAAAATAATTCGGGGTCAGGCGGGGAGAGATGCGACCCTCGACTCTCGTAATTGATTGGTCCTGATACGCCTCCTTATCTCGTAATCCATCTTTGCAGCTCCCATGCGGCTACACCCGTACTACTCGGATCGATTCCGGGATGTTGTGTTGACACGGAGCCCCGCGCAATCGTGTTTGTGCCACACGTACGAACTCACACGACGCTGTGGTGGGCAAACTTACGGGCCCGCGTGTACCAGCTGCATTGATTTTCTGAGTGCAGAAAATAATTAACGTGATGTTTATTTATGAGGCTATATCTATTGGCATTACATAAAATAGTAATCAAAATGACATATGTTTATAGATAACATTTCTGGATTTGTATATTTCTTTGCAGAAAGAAACTTTTTCAACAGAAAACCATATTTTAGACCGCAAATTTTAAACAATAATTTCAATAATATTGCAATATCGAATTGCCACGTGTGCTTTCGAGAAGTTTCCAAATACAAATATGGAAAAGTTATTTGATCGAGTGTGTCGGCTAAAACATTCAAAAGCCTGGCCGCGAGCGATAAGTTTGCGCGAACAAGGACGCGCTGGGGTGAATGGAAATGGAACACGCGTTATACGGGCCGCACACACCCCATAAAGAATCAATTCATAGAATATGCATGTCGAAGTAACGAGCAAGGTCAATATTTGTCGTGATTGTGCGGCGATAGAGCGTGCGACAATGAATAATCGATGCTGCGTTGACGCGGCCGTTATGCGATTAGAATTTGCGAGACAAATCGATTTTTGGGAATTCTCCACGGACGTGCGCGGCGCGCTCGAGGGTAGACACGTGAAAAGTTCGTATATATATACGCACTGGCGCGCGTTCATCGATTACAATTACGTAATGGACTTCACGCTTTTACGCGCGGTTGAGTGGTTCCTTTCAAGTTAATTATTTAATGGACAATTGGCACTTCGGTACATCTGTAGCTGGCGCTTCATAAAGGAATATATCTCACGCCAGCGACGACAAAACGCGCAATAAAAGCTAATGCAACCGCGTCACGTTCTTTTATTGAATTCACAGTTGCAAAACAGCTTCGAGATGTTCTAAGAACGTTCATTGACTGAAAAGTACTCAAGTTCTACAATGGTAAAAGAATGGATGCGCTTTGTGGCGAGAGTACATTAAAAATCAAATAATATTAAATGCATTACGTTTTGATGTAACGTAACCTTTCTCAGCTACGATTCTTTCGAAAACATAATACTTTCCGCTTTTTGCCGAAACGGAACCCGCCACAGCCTCAGACACGATCCCACAGCAGCGCGAAATTAACCGCCGCTGAACACACGATATTAAAGCGCATTAACGTAATTTAGCCGCGCGGGCGCGCGCATATCGCGAAACTTAGCAAAAGATCTGTATCTACGAGGTGTAGCGCGCTCAGGACTGCAACGGTGCGGGCGGAGATCTCTCACGAAAGTCCTGCGCCGCACCGCAGCAGCGTGTGACTCGCAAGAGGATCTTTCGGAAACTCTCTCTCCCTCACACACAACCCGCCCCCTATCGCGCTGTAAAATCGAGAAATTCCTAAAACTCGCGCTGTGTAGCAGATATACCCCCACGGGCACTTATCTATCCGACTGAGGTGTTTAATCTCGCCTCTGCGCCGCAAGTGCAAAACTCGCGACGAGCGTGCACGACTATGTACTATCCAGCGTCTGGGCAAAATTTGCATCACGAAGCGAGGCCGATCACGCAATGAGAGAGAGAGATGAGGTTTAAAACGAGTTTCGCATTATACAGGAGGCTCGTGCGGCGGAGAGAAATTCTGCGAGGAGCCGAGAGGTGACGTATTAATTTGAGAAATTACAATGGCCGAGAGAGAGCACATAAACGGGAGAATGATGAAACGCGCGACGAGGTAATGAGGAAAAGCTGAATGGAATCGTATATGTATGGGACGTGGTTAATGCGAATGTCATTGTAGCTTTTCACCTTTGTTAGAGCGGCATTGAAGCGCAGATGTTTTTATAAGAAAGCCCAGCACACATTAGTCTGGAAATCAGCAATTAAGTTTAAATCAAACGATTAGCCGCCGTACTCGTGGTAAAATAATACCATCGCTAAAGAACAGCATTTATTTTACATACATATTTCATACCTCAAACTCGCAATGTCCGCAGAAACGATTAAATTATTAAATGCGAAAACGTTTCGTGTAATCATCCAAGCGGCATCGCTCTTGCCGCGAAAAGTAAGACCTCAACGGCGGCGCGCAATTGAGAAATCAAAATGAAGCCGCGGCTATAGAAGGGAAAACTCGGGCTGCTGCAGCTGCGGCCGGGCGCGAAAGCGTGGCGAAACGCGCGGCTCTCTTCTCGAGGAGCGGCGGCGGCGAAATTACGGCAGGGTCATTTGCGTGGAATAGGCGGGATCTCGCGCGCGCTCATGTGCGGGCATGTGTGCCGCGCACGCGCTCGCGACGTATAGTCGGGGCTGTATACGCGAATTAATGAAGAGAGACGTTATGGGAATGCTCGCAGCTCGGCGTCCGCGCGTCGTAAATCATGGCTTTTTCAGCCGAGGCCCTCTCGTCGAGAGCCAGCCCTTAGCTTTTATTTCTCTCCGGCTCTTTTGTTCTTATTTCGACGTTTTTGTCTTTGAGCGAGATTTCATTTGCCTGAGATGCTGAATTCTCTGTTTTATATTGCGTTTCGCTTTTGTGTTTAATTTGCTGGAGTGTGTGCAGAGGAGGTATATGAATCTGAGAGATAAAAATAATATATCATGCGCAGATCTGATAATTATATCGTTTATCTAAAAGTATGAAGATAGACCGTACTTTTGTCGCCAACTTAATTTCATATAAATTTAGTGCTATTACTCGAGCTAATAGCTCAAGAAGTACTCGCAAATAAATGACATTGGGAAGAATACTCTTTTTTCCTGGTACAGTGCCATTTCATCTAGTTGCCATCGTTATTTTTTCCGGCAGACATAATATTTCGTCGACTTGGAGAACAACCATTTCTTCAGGACGAGACGTCATAAATCGAGTATGACGAAGAGATTTTTCTTCTTTCAGCCCTCGCACTTTATTTTTCCCACTTTTTTCTGTTTCGACGAAGCGTGCAGAGTCCTGGGCAGACAGAAGCCCGCGTACCGCGCAGCTAACGGCTGAAGATCAATTAGGGGAAATACCGATAATGGAGTTTTATCAATGGATGGCCATGCGTTATGTGGAAACCATGTAGGTATGAGTAGGGGCAGGTGATGGCCCGTCTGACCAAGAAAAAGGAGAAAATCCTAAAATGAAAATGGAAATCGATTTTGTAATGAATTTTCCTACCTGACTACTGTTTAATTTATGGACCATAAGGGCATTGAAAAATATTTCAGTGGTTCTAAACTTTAGAAATTGAAAATGTTGTAATAAGTCAATTATTTATTTTAATAGGTATGAAAATTAATTTGAAAAATCATTAAACCTTCGATATAAATTAACGGTTTTATTTAGCTGATTCAACCAACTCTTGGCCAAACTCTAACCCTTCGAAAAATAAAAAGAACATCCCCGAGAAGTAAATGGCAAGTAGTGAGGGAAATAAAGGACAATGGAGAACGAACTTCCATAGAAAAGGTTAATTGGATCCTATCGATTCGGTTTGCCTCACTCTTTGGCCGAAGAGAGAGAGAAAGAGGAGAGAAGATCGAAAGTCGGGCGATTTGCGCGGTAGCGCGAGTCCGTATGGCAACTTGCCGTCGCCATGTCGGTAGTCCTGGCAACTCCCTTCGAAAAGTATGAGCTCTCGGTGAACCTGCGCTCCTTGTATTTTTCGTGGTACACATTCACGATTTTCATTATCTATTGACGTGGCCCCGTGTATACGAAACCTTAGGCAATTTTTTTTTTCGACGAGTAAATAAAGGATCAAAAGAACAATGCTCGAGGAGAGGTAATGGGAGAAGTCATAGAAAACCTTTGATTTGCTATATTTACCGAACGAAAAACAGTACTGTCAGATTTTACAATCTAAAACGCAAGAATCACAATAAAAAAAAAGTATTTTTAATAAACATGAAGGTATTCTCTTGGAGTTACTAAACGAGTGAAAAAACTGACATCAATGTGACTTCTTATCCAAATAAAAGTCATTCATTTCACTTCCAGCAGTTATTTTTTTCAGATTACTCAATCAAAGAAAACACCAACTCACTCGAAAAACCCACCCTGTCGTCGGCCATAATAAAGCAATCACCGAGCGCGCGACTCCCTCGCCCGACAACAGGCAAAAAAACAAGAAAAAAACGCGTTCGAACGAAAGATAGGATCTCTTCTCGCGCGCTGCGGCAGCGTCACATCAATACGCCCGCACGTGCCGCGGACAGGGCGACACGTGACTCGCGCTCGCGCTCCCACACACGTGGCTGTCTTTCTCTCTTACGCGTGCGCTAAGCCACCCCTGCGGCTACACTCGAAAATGCACGCAGAGGAGAGAAATATATGTGCGCACGAATCGTCCCCCTCGCGAGCCGCCGATAATGGCTTCGCCCGGATATTCGAGACGCTTCCTCATTTCGAAGGTTTTTATTATAAGGAGAGTAACTGCAATTTTCCGGGCCCCGCTGTGCCGGTGACAAGGAGTGGTGCGCGTTTGCTAGAGGAGACGAAAATTGGTAAGGAGGCCGAAATGGTATCGGGTCACAATGCCGGAGATGAAAGATTAATTTACCGATGTTAGGAGACAAATTTTCGATTAATACCGGGGTTACGTGTCAGTCAGCTTGTTTATAATGATAAATTTTAAAGTAAGTATAATTATATATTTTTCCCTTGATGTATTTATGTGTAATTACAAATATAATTATTGAATTCATTTCTGAAATTATTTTATATATCTACGATAAATGTTATTTTCCTGCGTGAATTGCAGAATAATTAATCAGAAACATCAATTAATGCCAGGCAATTGCTGATGGAAAGCCATCGATACCATATATACGTATATATATAGTAAAAAATTTTATGAACTTTTATGGATTCTGAATGAATATCATTTACATGCGGAGAAAGCTTGAAAAAGCTTCTCTTTGGGGTTTCGTATAATTTATACAAATCTGTTGTATAAAACGAAAAGTTTATAAAAATAACATACAACGGAACAGAGAGGAATATAAAAGGGAATTCGACGCTTCATTTAACGATATCCTACATACTAATTGATGGTTTTTGGTTACTAAAATAATGAAAAACATAAAACCGTTTTAAAAACTGGAAAATATAATATTACCTCTATAAAATACATATTACCGTTTCTTCACGAGACGAAATAAACAGGAAAATGGCGAACGGACGCTCGCCGCGTGGCAATTAATCAGCCGGCCTCTCTCACTCTCCCACTCTCGAAAATTGAAAATTTCCCGGGGCTTTTTCCTCTCCCTTCCGTCTCCTTCGCCGTACATCCTGCAAGCTCATACATATCCATAACAGCTTTTGCGCCCGGCGAGAGAGCTCGTCGATCACGGGGGTGTCGCGTCCGCCCGGAAAAAACGCGCTGCTCGCTCGCGTGCGTCGCGCCCGGAAGTGTCGACAATGTCGCAACAGCATCCAAATAAAGAGCGCATTCTTCCTCGACAATGCTGCGCTCTCCTCGCCCCCCTTCGGCCGCCCAACACCCCGGCAATATCACGACTCAACGACTATATCCTGTCGATTTATCCCGACGGCGGCGACGGTGGTGCTCACCTCGAGAGGATTGCCGTTCCGTGTCGCGCGATTACGAGCGGGGGGAGAAGGGAACCGCCGCCGCCTTTGTGCGGACATGACGGATCGCCGTGCATTCGTCCGACGCGGCTCATTTCTTCTTTTTCTCGCGAGCACACGCGCGCCCGTGCGAGAGCCTCGCTCCTCGGGGAGTTGCGTGGCCCCGTAATATATTGATGGCAGAGCCAGTGAATATGCGTGTGCCTGCTTGCCCCCGAGCGGATGTATAGCTTTTCCGCGATTGTTTTGCCCGATTTTATGGACATTATGCGACATTTGTTCGGGGGGAATGGTGCTGTGCGTTAGTCTGTTTACAATATTTTTTGGGGGGTATGTTGGAAGCGATTGACATGTTTATAGTATACTGACTCTATTAGTAGGGTCTGTTGGGATTGGATGAAAATATCCAAGCCAATAATAACGAATTTTATAATATAAATTCATTATACAAAGAAATTTATTTTTTTGATTTTTTTCTACAGGTGCCACAGGAGTTACAATTTTTTCTTACTTTATCTCTTCATATCAATTAAACTCTCCTTCTCGTACGTTCGTTCTTTGTTTGCCGGACGCTTCTCACGCACTCATATGCGCAAGCTGACAATAATTATCTTACCTAATCATTTTAGATATACATTTAGAGTTCAAAAACAATCGATAATAAATATTCTAAGAAGTTATTCCTTGGCAAAGATGTATTTTCCTATTACAATAATTCTAAAGATTGACGAACGCTATTATTATTCTATTACAAAGTCAAGATTAATACTACATAGCTATAATACCCTAAAGACAAACGTTAATAAGCAATTGAATACGAATCGCCCATATTTTACAATTCAATATCTCGTATGGAAAAAAATTTAGAAAAAAACAAAATACAAATTCCCGAGGCTTTTACAGAGCCCCGGCAACTCCGGCTAAAAGATGTATGAGCATTACGGGTGTTATTAATTGCATCATTAAAACCATGTCTAGTCTCCACCTCTTGCTCACTTTTAGCGAGGGCGAGAGCGTTGCGCGTGTGCGCCGACAATCGTAGAAAGACAATCATTATATACTTCGGCGCGCGAGAGCCGTGAGTAAGAGAGAAAAATGACGAAGAGAGAGAGAGAGAGAGAGAGAGAGAGAGTCGAGTGTAACTTAACGACTTACTTATCGGCTTGTTCTTGGGAGGCCACGCAATCGCGCGGGGCCAGATTATGCCGCTTTCGCGTCTCTTTCACTCCGGCATATCGGCGCTTTATTCATTAGGTATTCTTCCTCCGACTTCGTTAAGGCGATACTTTGCTAATTACCCTGGACTGCTAACGAAGCAGTTATTGAAGGAGTTCATTTGATTGATTTATATTAAGGGATTCGGGCTACAGTGAGTTTCACTCGCGTTGCTTTTAGAAGGAGTCCTAATTATCTCATTTGCAATGTCAATTTCAATATTATAGGCTGTATTTTTGAATTTTTTTATCAATGTTCGTCAGTCGTGCAATTTCAAATTTGTAAAATGTCATGGTTCTTAAAACTATATATTACCAAAATCGATTTTGAAATCTCAATGTATTCTGACGTATAGAGTTCAATAAAATATTCAAAGATTATTATACACATATCTGCGAACATAATAACTTTTGACATGCAGCAGTTGATTTTAATGGATTTATGACTAGATTTGATTTGACTGCTCATTTAATATTTATAAGGTAGCAAACAATATTATAGCTCTTTATAGATTTAACTTTATTTGATTTTAATATTTAAATTCTTATTCTATACTAAACGAGCATGTTCTAAATTCTTCATATTTATTTATTAATAGATATAAATCAATTCCTCATATAAAATTACAAAGTTCTTGTTAAACGTGCAATATCAATATTCAGCCAAAATATCTTTTTATATTTATTATTACAACGGTTAATTAGACCAGGTGTATTAAGCCATGTATTCACTCGCTCGGCAGACAGTGAAAAGCCAAAGACAATCGGCCAAGCTGTCATATTAACAAATACACTCCCGTGATTTATTAGAAACAATGTACTTTCTAAACAACTCCGAGCATTCCTCAAGTACGAGGCCGTTCGCATACCACTAAATAATCGCGGCGTCTTTAATTGGCATACCAGCGCGCGCGACACATGTAACCGCAGAGCGGTGCGCGCGCGCACAAATGACTCTGTGTGCATCGAGGCGCCTTTTACATACGCTGCACCCATCGACTAATTAGACAAACAAATACGTACTTATACTCTCGCGTCTCGCGTAGGCGTGCACGTATATAGCACTTTAAAAGGCTTAAAAGAGAGAAGCAGCCGCGGGCGCGAGTCATCAGTCTTGGAGTAGCAAATCTGCGAGCGTGAGCACTCACACCGAGGACGATGACTCAGGTGGGTGTTTAATAACGCATTCCGGTTATGTTGCGCGCCGCTGTGAGAATCGCGCTCGCGTGCCCGCACGAATTATTGGCGTGTGGCTATAATAAGCGAGAAAATGAAGTGAACCTGAATAATCGATTTTAAATAAGTGTATCGATTTTACGCTTAAAAAAATTTCCTTACATGTTTTTAGTTTATTTTGTATGGATAAAAGTGTGATGAAATAGTCAAACTGTTCTACTTTTAGAAGTAATATGTTTGTGCAATGAATATATAACGACTTAGAAAGCAATCCTGCAAATTGAATAAAGTTCAAGGAGCCGAGTAAACGGATTCTCGCGGAGACACATGTTATGTAGCAGTGAAAGATCCTGAGTACACGCGAGCGCAAGCTCATTCAGCCAGGCGCATACGCGCGTGCGCTCAACGTACCAGCACAAATCCGGCGTACACAGTGAGAGAGGGAGAGAGAGAGCATCGGCTCTGGGTGTACGGCAGCGTGTCAACAATTAGGAGGATCAGCGTTCGTGAACGTCCGACTGATAATGTCCCCCCCTTACAGTATCTCTCTTCTCTCTCTCCCTCTGTATTCCGTGCGTTTGTGAGCGCTCCCACTCGCTCCCGATGTCCGTTTGGTTCGAAGGGTCGAGATTGGGGTAGTGAGAGAGAGAATACGTATATATATATGTGACTGGATGCGCGCCTGTGGGAGTCTCGTGTCCGATCATTAGGGAGATGCTATCGGGCATTGTAAGTCACTCACGGAGTCGAGGGAGAGTCGCGCGATCGGAAGGTCTCTCGCGTGCTATACGAGCGAACGAGAGGGAGAGAGAGAAAAGAGCCTATAAACTCGCGATCTTCCATCGATTCTCAAATCCTCGCTGCGCGCCGACGCGTATCTTCTTCTGCCGCCTGCCCCTCCACCAGCATATAACCTTCTTCGTCCGCTCTGACGATTCAAAGGCGCGCGCGGGCACGAGCACTCTCGCAGTCTATGCGTGTAATGTACGTAACTACGTGAGGACGACGTGCGGAAGGGGGGAGAAGGTAGTTCGCATTCCGATGCCCCGGCGAATTCGAATTCCCGATGTACTGTATGGGAAAAACGAACGTCGGGTGTAGCGTGTAGGAAAGTTTGGTATAGTTCGGTACAAAGGAAGCGCGGTATAACGAGCTGCATCGCTCGCCGATCGCGGGGACTTTTCCCCCGATGTAAAGCTCGGATCTCTCAGGTTTGTCGAGCGGATTTATTGAAATCGCGCGGGATTTTTACCAGCCGCCGAGAAGACAATGGCGCAGTCGAATTCCCAAAGGGCTTGTCTGTTTGATTATTTTCGGATTTTGATACTTCCTCGTTATTCTTTAGGAAAAAAAATTATTAGTCTAATATGCATAAAACTCAGGGTGTGAAAAAGTATTTAATATTTTAATCAGTGAGCTGATGTATGTTATTCAATTATTTGAGAAAATCTTTGTAATAATCAGAGCGTACGTAATAGTACTGTCGAAGGAAATCCCTTTTTTTTTAAATAAAAGGAACCGGTTTTACAGCTTGAAATTTCATAGTTTTATAGAGCGGACACAAATGGAACAGCCCTTGTTTACGATGCTACTAAAAAGGGGGGGCGGGTGAAATTATTCGTCGCTAAGGGCAGGGAGGGGAAGAGAAAGAGAGGATTCCGGGCGGCATTATCGCCAGAGTGATAAAAATCTTTTTATTGCCACAGCTATTTTTCCCCGGACGAAGAGGTCTTCCGGTTCATTTGCCTCCGTCAAGCTCTGCTACCACCAGCACTGCTGCCGCTGCTGCTTCGATGCCCCAATTTCCAGCATCCATTCCTCTAGGCACTCGAAAAACTCCTCGTTCCTCCTGTAATTAAGTCCCTTCGCGGTCAATAGGGTCGTCAGCTCGCGCTCGCTCAGCCCTCTTTCCCGTGGACACACGCGCGGGTGGTGGGTGGCGGCAGCGGCTCACTCCATTCTCTCCCCGCTCTCTCCTTTTTTGTTCTCTTTTAGCTGATTCCTTTCTTTTCTCAAAGAAGCGGGAGCGGACGAGTGGCCGCGCGCGAGGGGCGATCGAACAATGACAAGACGCTCGGCCCCGAGAAACAACCGGGAAAGCTGAATTAGGGGTGACGAATGAAACGCTGCTGCGTCTTTCGGATTTCCGATGCTTTCACGGGGCGAGGCCAGTGCTCGGCGTAAAGCTCGGACGAGTATATTGAAGAAAAGCAAGGAGATATTTTTCTTTTGTTGGTCGACGGAAAAAACCACGCAAAAAGTCAATGTCTATGCCGTTTGGCACGAATTGAAGTGATGAAAGCAAATAAATGGAAAAAATGGAGAATTACATTGAAGAAACGCTTTTTTTTGGTAATTTAGTAAAACAATTATTTTTAAGTATATTAGATTAATTATTGTAAAGACATTTCGTTAGGTAAGAAAAAAGGTGTTATTTATAAAAAGAACACCAGAAAAGCTCTTTATTTATTGATTATAGGTGTTACAGAAATAATCATTACTTTTAGACTGCAGAAAATTTTTCATGAAAGTTTTTTTTTTTTAAATTGATATATTACGTTGAAGTGCATGAAGACTAATTTTTCCGGAGCTCCAAAAATGGCTTTTGCGGAGTCTAAAGGTTCATCCCGATTTCTATGAAGTAAACAGTTCCGGTCTTTGTTATAAAATTATTTCTTAATTGAAAACTAACTTGAAATGACAAAAATGTATTTTTGGTTTCTAGGACTGCCAAATTGAATTTCCTGCTTTTTCCCAGATTTTTTTTTGTTTCAACTAAAATATTACTATATTATGTAACGTAATTTTTTGAAGGAAGTAATGGCTTGTTTAACGCTTGAAATAGTACTCTTTTTTGAGGGATCATTGAAACTAATTTTTTTTCTTCATAAGTTAATGAAATAACTTTTTTACACTGGCTTAGAAAAAGTTTCCTTTTCACATTACCTAACGACTATTATACAATTTTTATACATTTTGTACTACTTACCAAATGGAGACACGTAATTGTACACCGACTAAAAGCTGATCAAGTACTTACCTAAAACAAAAAATTGTTATTATTAGATTTGGATAAGATATTACATTAAATTTAGACTTCAAAAAGTCCTACACATGTTTCATAGTGATATATCGTTTGCACATTACATCATAAACCCATAATGTGCAATATATCATTAATTTTGATTTTAAACAATGTATATATATTTGCGAGCTGCTAAATAACATTTGAATCACCTACATTTACTCCCTCTGTTACATAAATAAAAGTAAAAACTGATATTCGAACAGTGCGTATCTATCACAATATTTTTCTCTGAATTAACCGCATATTTTTTCTAGATAGTACTCTGGGTACTCTATCACGGTTACTGGGTGTAGATGAGAACTCCTGCAAGTTAGAGAGCGAGAAAAATATTAATCCGCAGGAGGGACTATCGCTCGCGAGCGCGAGAGGGTAAATGGCCCTCGTCGTTTTTCATAGCTGTAAATAAAAGCTAAGTGAGATAAGTATAAACGCCGTGGCGGCGAACATTCGTTAACCAACACGCGATATATCCACTATCGAGTTTCTGATTTATGCCGCAGCGCCTGTGCAAAATTCGCCGAGTCGCGTCGCGCGTTTAAGCTACTTATCTCTTTCTCTCCTCCTCTCTCTTTCACTCTCAGTATCCCGCAGGACTATTGCTACACGCAAGATGCTCTTCGTGTATGACTGTCACCTTAGACGTGCAATGCTGGATCGACTGGGTTGTTGCTTGACTTCCATTGAGCCAATATTTTTCTTTTTCAAAAGATTCTTACTTGTGTACATACAGGTTCATCTCCTGTCTTCAATCAATTTCTTGATTTACAAGGATTTTGTCGAATTGGTTAATAGCAGATGTAAGAATATTTGTACATCTTCTCAGATCTATTTAATTTTATTCCTCACAATTGCCATGGTCTATTTCGTCACTTGACCTCATTGAAAAAAGTACCAACTTTGAGCATAAAAATGAATACAGCTATACGTAAATGTAGTTGAGATTATTCTGTTCGAGAATCGCATAAAAAATAATCGGCCCCTTTCTGAATGGCAAGTCAACGTCTCGTTTCGAAAAATACGTCCCAATAATAACAGAGCTTTTATCGAAATACTCCCACAACTCATCTTTCCGAATTCGGCAGGAACAGTTAGACGATTAAGGAGCTTCAAAGAAGCGAGAGTAATAAAGTTATAAGAAATACGACTCGGGCTAATAACTCATTAAGAAAATATGTGTATCGAGGTCGTTTCATCTCGACAACGCGTATAAACATCGGCACTCGTGCGCGGGAGAGAAAAAAACCAGCTTAAGAAAGACATCCACACGCGCGGGAGAGAATTTTATTGGACACCGCGCGGCGCGAAGCCACCCAGAAAAAAGAGAGCCCGCGCGAGTGCGCGAAACGAGTACGTGCGAAGAGGCCAATCAGTTGGCACGACTCGTAAATCGAAAAGCGCGAGCGTATACTTTTCGAAATTGCAAATGTGCATTGCATCGCGTACACACGAGCGTCGTCTCCATCCTCTCTCTCTCAGCTGCCGAAGAAACGTCGGCGCGCGGCGCTTTCCGCTTTGCAATCTGATAGTCGTATATCTGCCCTCGCGCGCGCAAGAGTGAGAGAGCGCATTATCGCCTTTATTACACGTTCGACCGCGCGAGTGCGCTGATTATCGAGAGGGAGGGAGGGAGAGAGGCTTATTTATTATATTCGCGCGGACGCGGCGGATTCGTCGAGGCCGGTAATTAGGCCGCGAAATCGACAGGTTGCGCCGCGCGCCGCCTGAGCTATGCGAGATGTGTTTGTGTATATAGACGCGTGAGATCGCGGCCCCGAGGTGCTGCCGGCGCGCAATAAAGTCCGGAAGATATTATTTTATGCGTGCGCTTGGCGGCCCGCTTTTCCTTGGAGTCTTGAGTCTTTTTCGGCCTATTGTGCCGCGGACGAGCTTCGTTGAGATATATATGGGCTCCACGCGAGGGTACACATTGTTATTAGGCCGAGTGTATGTTGTGTGCGCAGGGTTGTGCCGAGAGGGAGTGATGAAGTCAAGAGCGCTGTGATTGCATCAGTAAATACGCATTACTTATACACATTTTTTCAATTCAGGTACTAATTCTGTGTATGCTGTGAATGTTGCCGCTCGCCTTTTTCTGACTATTTCTTTATGCTGCGATTATAGTTGGATCTGATAATTTTTATCATTTTCAAATAAATTGTTAACGATAACTTAAAGAAAGAAAATATACTTTTTACGAAATTATCTCACTTTTATATAGTTTGTGTTATTTGAGAGGTAATGTAATCAAAAAGAGATAAAAAGAAAGTGATGATTCGCCAAGAAATGGAGAAAATATCATAGTCCACGAGATAGATGGGGCGGGAAAAGTTGCAGGGGTGCCGTAATAGTCGGTCGTCAATCAGCCTACGGGGTTGTTTGCGTGAATCATCGTCCCTCGCGTAGTTTTCTAAAAGTTAACGTGCCAACAAATGGAGTGGACATCGCGCGCCGCTAGTGTACCTAGTGATTTTTCCACTCCCGTGAAATACGATAACTGTGTTTATTTCATCGATTACTCGGGAGTTTTGGAAAAATGGAGAGAATGACAGTGAAAACATTTGAATGTCGTAGGAGTTGACAAATATAGACTTTTTTACGCTACACGATAATGAAAAGTAAAAAGGTGCAGAAGTATTTTTGTGACGAGAAATTGAATCTTCAAAAAATTTTATCTGTATTTTTTATAGAAAAATGGAAAATTTTATAATCTTGAATATTTTCTAAAATGATAAACTTTTCTAAACAACGAAATGTCCGAATCAGAAAAAGACTATGTATACATTTTTATCAGAATGAAACCATGTTCATTTCTGTTATTGTTTGATAACGGAATCGTAGTTGTTTTCAAATGAAACTTCAATCTAAAAACGATTGATTAAACCAATTAAAAAATAGCGGTGAAAATTCGTTTCAATTAGTACTATAGATCACAAAACAATTACAGTTTGTAAAAAAAGAGAATTTTTCGGAAACATTTAATATTGGTAAAGATCGAAAAGAATTTTCAACAAATGGAAAAATCTAAAGCCAAAAAATAGGTGTATTTCGACTTATTTAGAATGTACACATATGTTTTATATGTACATAAGTTTACTTGCAAAATACCTTTAGGTTTATTTCATAAACTTTATTTTCTACTATTACAATGCTTCCTCTGTAAGGAAGCAATATTTCTACAATTACAAACGGACAACAAGCAGCACATCTGAATTTTAGCACTAAAATGTAACAATACCCTGCATGCAACAATGAATACTTTTGTTCTTTCAAAACACGCACTTTTACAGCTATGCAAACCAGAGAACAATCAGTTGATGTTGGAAATGTAAAACCGCTTCTTTTCATTCACATAGAAGCGCACAGTGAAAATTGCGTTACCGCATATTGACACTCGAACCATACCGCGCAAATCCAGATTAAATATTTACGCTGCGTATAATCAAGCTCATTACCGCAAAAGTTTATTCGATAAAAAGCTGCCCTGACACTGCGGTGACGGCGGCTGCGGCGGCGGCTAACGAAGCGCACCCGCAATATGAACACAAGAAATAAAAACTCATTTCCGAGCGCGTCCGCGCGTGATTAATATTTCGAACGCGAACGTGAGTGCACTTTCGAAAGAGAATTTTGCGCGAAATCGCCACTCTTCCCCGATAAAATCAACAATCGCTCGATCGCGTTTTAATTATTATTTGTCATCGCATCGTTGCGCGTGCGTGCGCACGCACACATTTAAACACTACCACTCGTCCATCGGATGGGAGCGAATAAAAATCAATTTTCTCTCTTGCACCACTTTACTAAAAATTTTTTTGTTCAGTGAAAACTGATAGATTATCGGATTGGTATGGTTTAATATCTCTAATTCACAACAACGTTTAAGTGCTTTTCCTAGAGGGTGCCGTCACTGACTTTCAATATCAAGCACTGTATTCGTTAGAATTTTAAGAGCCGAGCCTATAGTAGATAATTAATTTTGTTACGGAATGATTATCATAAATTTATTAAAACTGTATGTATATTGTAGAAACGATTGTAATAAGTATGATGTATAAAAAAAGAATAGAAAAAAAGACAAATGAAATGCGTTGCGAAAAGTCAGATTTGTTGTTGATCGAGTTGAGACTCTAATTCGGAGTGATGAGAAAAACATGTCAAAATAAGTAGAATATAATGGTTTATCAAAAGTATACGTTTTGTAAGTTGTTATTTCTCCTGCCGTATTAATTCCGTTTTGGTCGGAACAAATTTGTTTTTTATTAACTTGTAAACAAGATGCATGCGATTTATAATCCCATAAATCATATTCAATCAACACTATATAATAATTATAAAATTATTAAATAAATCTTTTTTAAATCCTTCATCGCGTCAGGATATTCATTAAAAATGTTACATTGTAAATAAACAGGTGAACCGTACTCGGTACACGCGAAAATTTCACGACTGAACTCGCTACTCTGCATGCAAACACACACATAGAAGGCTCTCTATAATGGTATAGCGTCGGTACGTCCGCTTGTTCATACGCCATCATATTTGCTCCATTTATCGTAAGGCAATCCCTCCGGCGCAACTCTGCCCCCGGAATCGAGCTCTGCAGGTCTGTACTCGGTTGATCAGTTGTTGCTTCGCAGTGTTCTCCGTCCAATATTTTACCCCGCTTCCTAGTTTTTGTCTACTTTCTTCTTCGTTTTTTCTATATTACAGTTTATCCTGTAATTCCAGGAGGTTCGGTCGTTGATGGGGGAACTTTTGCATTGTGGCTTGCTTAAAAATGAATGCAGTAGGAATTCAATTCCTGCTGTTGCAAAAGTTCCTTAATAATAACATGTTAAAATGAAATATGCATGTATTTCGAGCTAACTTTCCAGAAAAAAATGATATACATATTTCTCATCGGATATTATGACCCCTTTTCATACGTATATGAAAATACAAACTAAATAAGTTTAAAGCAGATAACTGTCAATGGTAAAATTTGTGATTAATTCAATTAAAGGCAAGAAGTATGCGAATAATTAAGTATTTTGTCAAGTCATCTTCGACTATTTAAAACAGCCAATCCTCCTCCTTCAGCTGACCCAATTCGAAGCCCAACGATTGCGCTTGCGCGGAAAACTTTCCACGGGCAGCTAATGTCGCGGGTTTTGCTTCGCCTTACTTTCATTTCCCTCGCGCCCTCCGTCTTCTCTCTCTCTCCCTTTTTTTCTTTTAGCCTCCGCGAGTCAGAGGCGCGCGACGAAGCATCGCTGATTCGAAACGAAATTAAAGCTAGAGCTGCTTCCTTCCTCGATTCGCTCGTGCCGGGAGATAGCCGAAGTCGCGCGGGAACGGCAGAGATGTTCGATGGAACGGCGCGATATACACGTCGGTAGTAATTACGAGTTAACGCAAGTTTCTGTGCGCGCTCTCTCTCACCGCAGCCACGGTATAACGAGTCTCGCCGCGCCGCCAATTTCAATTCGAACTTGCCCACGGGAACCCCCCCTATATATTCCCGCTTCTGTGTATTACGTAGATATATATACACAGTCGGTCCTGGCGAAGAAGGGTGAACGCGGCCCGTGTGTAGGTGCGCCTGCCTCGAATAAAGACGTGGCCCCGAGATAGCCGGGCTCCGATACCTTAGGTAGGACTCCCCTCGCCCCCTCCCACCGCGCCAGGACGCTGCCAATTAGGTAAATTCAATATAATTAAGTATATTCTATCCGGGCCGGCAATCTGGCGTCCGGTCGTGGACGCGCGCTAGCGGCCATTTCGTGATCTCTTCTTTCTTTGATTTAGCTCGTTCCGCGCGGCTACTCTCTAATGCACTGTCACGATTTTGCATGCGCGCGCCGGCTGGACTCCCGCCACCGTGGATTTAAATAGTTAATTGCGACGGGCTATTAGCGGCCCCCGACTTGCCCCTACAGAGGGAAAACGAAATTGTTTATCGAGTCGCTCAATCGTCCTGTGATGTTTACTGCAACAATCGTTAGAAATATTACGGACCTCTATAATATAATTTTTTGTAAAATAAAGTTTCGGTCTTAATTTATTATTTTTCGCGGCTCTGTTCTAACAGATTGGTAAATGATGTATTATGAAGTAACGAACTTGTAAACTTAATCTCTCCTGTAATCTAAAATTGTTTAGTTCATCCCTGGATTAAGCTTTATCATTGATTTTCTTATTAACTTATATTTTTCAAGTAAAATGATTTGTTCAATGGTTAAATAAGATAAAATATTTATTCAATTTTTATTAATGGCCGTTTTTATAATACAGTTATTGAGGAAGAATATCTATTGGGTACAATACAGCTTAAAACAAAGCTAATGAATGTCTAACTGTAATAAGATGATGTCTAACTGTGAGTAATTGCCTAACTGTAAGTACCGTTTGTACAAAATAACAACAATCACATGTGCATACATTTTTACGTATGTATATTATTTGTCTCTATTCAAAAGTCTTATTAAACTCGTTTACGTTTTATTAAATTCTTTATGCATCCGTACACAGCAACAAGATTTAGCTCTTACCTTTTTGAATAAGCTACATTACAAGAACAGCAAAACGCGAAGTAAGGAAAAGAGGTATCAACACGATCAGTGTTGGCTCGGGTCTTTAATCGAATATTAAGATTTGATTGGCTCGGATCGCTCGGATTATTTCTTGCAGCGGCGGTGTAAAAATCCTGGAAAACTTGTTTGATGATTCATAACGCGGTAGCTCTTTAATACACCGATAAGACCTTGCCAGCTTCTGTAAACGCGTTAACATCAAGATCACGGCTAATATCGTTGAGAAGACGTTTACACGGTAAACCGCTTCGGCGCATTCTCGCGATAATCTTTGGTTTATCTTTTTCCCACTGCAGTTGCCTTAGGTGTATTATATATACTATTAGCGACTACCCGTCAAATATTTATTACAATTTTTCTTATGGCTTAATTTTTTTAGGTAATACGATGTTTCATTACTTTGTATTTTCTGCAGGATCGTTTGTTAATAACATTTTTAAAACACAAAAGGTGATAAAAATAATTTTAATAGTATTACACATAAACTTTTACAGCATATTAAATTTTAAAGATAGTATAAAATTGTTATGGTTTATATTAATAGTGTGTAAACTTCATTATAGGTACAACATTTTTTATTAGAAGAGATTTCATAAGATATTAAATCGCTAAAAGTTAAATATAAATATTGTATATAGTTGATTAATATCAAACTATAGTGAGTTTATTAAAATTATATTTAATTATTCTATGAAAAATAATAATTTATGATTATCTTGCTTTTTAAAACAAATTGTTTTTACTCCGTGCCAAAATGAAATGTTGGAACAAAGTAGATAATAAAGAA
Source organism: Torymus auratus (assembly GCA_900474315.1). NCBI lineage: Eukaryota > Metazoa > Arthropoda > Insecta > Hymenoptera > Torymidae > Torymus > Torymus auratus. Next base: position 29,003 of record UXGD01001004.1, read on the forward strand.
GTTTAGTCAGACACATGTTACATTCCACTTCAATATTTTAATTCCAAGATAATATTATATTCTGGTATTTTATTTTTATCTCATAATTTATGTCCGTTCTTATGAAGCAGCACGCAAGGGATTTAAAAAAATATTTGGCGATTCCTAATTATTTAAAAGCTAATTAACTTAAAACCAATTATTTCCTTTTCGAATTTCCATGTATTTTATTCATGTATAGGTACATTTTGAAAATACCCTTCTTTGTTAAAATTTTTTAAACACTCTGATAATTCAGTATGGAAAACTAGTTGCATTACGCTGGTGTAATTTTATAAAATGAGATATGCGTAATGACAGACATCGAGCAAATCTATCGACTACACACGAGTGTTGATTTTACACAATCTTCTTCTTACTATCGTGTCGAGGTTGCAGCCACAGAGCAGCGAAGGCTTTTGATTTTCTCTTTAGCCCCGCATATACGTGGGACAGCTCACGCGGCAGGCGCAAATCTAGTATAGAAAACAGCAGTTCACACAGCTACCGCAGCTGTAGTGAGCTGGTCTCGTCGGTAACAAGCCAGGCGCGCGCATAATCACTGTCATCAACGCGCGCGGCGTCGTATCGGCGGCCCGCGGCGGCAGTAGCATGCGCGCGGCTTCTATAACGAGGTGAAAAACTCGCGCGACGAGGAGCCGTAGCTGCAAGGAAAAAAAAATTGGATTACAAGGCGGCGATTAGCGAATCGTTATGACGCCGCGGTGGCGGCACACGTGGGCATCATATCGGGCCCCGCAAGATTGAACGCTGCATTCACGGGTATCTACCGTCTACATAGTGTGTTGATTCTGGCGACGGAAACTCTCGATTACTCGTACATGTATATAAACACACTTGCACACGGCCTTTTTGCGCCGCTCTATAATGGCGCGGTGTGTGCCCCAGTCGTTATTCTTTCGCGCGCTCGTCCTTGCTTTTTTTCGTACGCCGAGCTTTTATGAATAGCCATTTACTGCGGAGAGGGAGCCAACGCTCGCGCGCACACAGCCATTTCTTTTATTTACTTTTAATTCGCTCTTTTTGCTCGAATCAATTACACGACAAAGTAATGGCATCGGGCATTGATTGAATTTCAGAGTGGTTTCTTATAATCAACGGTCCTCCGTTGCGCGACTTCGTTTTTTATTAACGGTGTGCGACTGCGCGTACGCCTCGCAATTTACAAATTAACGGTATATATATTTTTAACGAAACGTGGTTCAGGAAGAGCTTTTGTTTAAGAGATATTGTCGCTTAGAGAGGCCTTTAATCATTCTATCGGTTGTAAATAATCCATTAAAATAAGAGCATCAAGCGATGTGACACAGTAAGTTAAAACGATCAACTTTTACCAATTTTATTGTTATGTGTGAACTGGTTTATGCGTCTTCTTAAAACTATTACTCAATGCCAGGATAAGCTCTTCGTAAAATCGCGGGATAATCATTGGCTAAATATTAGCCTCAACAGCCATTAAAAATGTTTACACAGTAATTTGCGATTAGTTCGCAGTGTCACTCCCCGCGCGGTCACGTAATAAAGTCCGAAGAAATGACAAATGCTTCATTTGTACACTCTCGCAGCGCGCCGCGTCACGAGTCCGTCATCCCTCCCCCCCGGCTCGCGGACCTTCTTCGTATAATAATGCAAAAGGTACATAACGAGCGGCGCGTTCCATCGCCATTAGAGTCGCTCATCCTTGAGCACGAGCGTGCAGCGCGCGCACATACACGTATATATCTGTGTGTGAGCATGTGCGATCACGGAGAGTCCACGACGATATGTGACGCTCGGGGCACGTGCAGCAGCAGCAGCAGCAGCGAGAGAAAAGGAAAATCAAAAGTCCGCGGGTTCAGCAATTTCCCGGAAACTCATCGCGAGCTCGCATACGCGCGGCACAAGTGCCTTTCATTGCCAGCTTTTCATGCTGGTTTCCTCGTCTTCGCCTTTTTCCTCTATACTTCGGCTTCTTTCGAGCGCGGGCCGCGCCGCCTGGCACCTCGACATTTGCCTCGGAGTCTTTTCTCTTATCGCTTTAAAATCTGGCTTTTCTCGCGAGTAGCTGCATTTATTCTCGTAAGTCAGATTGTATATTTTCTTTGCTAGTACGACGATATTACAGAGCACTTTCTCATATAGTATTAAAAAATGAATTATAATAAGGACATATCATTTTGAATAATCTGCATAAAATATTTTATTGTAAATTTCTTTAATTGGCTCTAAAACACTCGAATCGCGTCGAGGAAATTAATGATGCTGCGCGGCTTTCAATGATTCATGCCTGCTTATATTCTTAATTAAGCACGCCTGCACACTTCTCTCGATGCAGCTCTCGGACAATTAATTATTGAGCTACGCCCGCCTCTGGCACAGATTTATACGTGCATCGTGAGAAAAGGGCGGCTATAAGTTCGATCAGTGAAAGCATTTTCTCGGGAAGCGCGATCGAAAAAGCCCGATAATGACATCGGGAGACAACTTTCGAAACGAGTTCGCGCGGCTCCCCTCGCACGGGGCCGCGCTGAAAACTTCCCGAATACATAGAACGCGCCTAGTCGCGACAAGACGGATGTCGCGGTGCCTCGTAAGATTTCATTAGATCCTATCATTTGTCACGTAGTAGCTAGCTCTCTCGGTGCACAGACACATACACACACAGCTAATTCCGGACGTTTCTCCCCTTTGCTCGGCAAATACATCACGGGAGCTGGGAAAACCGGTGCACGCCGCGCAGTCGAATTCTATTAAGGCGAAGGCGAGCAGCAACGTGGCTGCGTTGATTAGCATTTCGGGACGTTGTGCATCGGGTGGTATATAGTGGATACCGCGAAGCCTTATACCTGGCTTAGTCTGCTATATGATCAAGCAGTTGGGTATATCGGTAGCCGCGCAAAATGGAGTGAGCACATATTAGACGCATAAATAGCGAGCGTACGTACGTGTTATATTGCCACTGAATCCAATTAATGCACTATGAAATTCATATCATCAAACCGTGCAGCTAATGCGTTTGCTATCGGGAGATTTAATTATTAGATATGTGTACGTTTCAATTGTACATTTATTTCGTGATAGAATAACGGTGATCAGTTTGGATTTTATTTATTTTTATAGAATAAAAATTTATACAAAAATTAGAGAGATAATTGTAGTACAACAAAATTACACACTGCAATAATAGTACAGGGAAAGCACGAAAGGGACTATAATAAAATAAAGTTAATAAAAGCGTGACTTTGACCATTGTTGTAATTACGCAAAAGTAATTTGATTGTTTACAGTAACCGAAAAATAACGCTCACAATCACGCAGTCGATATAATCGAATCGCGCGGGAGCGAATTCGAATTATCGGAAAATCTGCTGCGGGGAAAAGCAAGCGCGTCAGCAATCGCGAATTCAATAACATCGCTAATTCCAAAATAATCAAACGTAATCCCTTGCCGCACGCGCGCACGGCAGCGCTCGCTTGCACAATCAAGCGGAAAAAAGGAAGGAACCGCACCTCGAGCAATCGTATTAAACAAACGACCTTATCGTCGCGATCTCGTTTCAATTAACGATTTTACCGAGGAGAGAGAGGGAGAAAGGGAGAAAGATCGGATCGACGAACGGAACTTCATTTCCCGCAGGCAGCGGTAGTAGTTCGCTTCTAACGTGCCTCCATACCGGGGTGTGTGTATCCATGGGGGGGTTACGTGTGTAGGTGTCTGATAAAGTCTAACCCCTGCAAGGAGCGAATCGCAGGAGAAGTTGCGAAACGATCTCCTCTCTCGGTTGGGTCACTACCACCCGACCAGTCACGTCCCGGCTATCGGTAATTGAGGAGGATATGGGATAGAGAGAGAGAGAGAGAGAGACGGCAAATGAAAGAACGAAGACAACCTCGGCGATTGCAGGAGGAAAACAAGGACGGAGAGATAAAAGAAGACAAGCAGAGGCAGGAAGTGCAGAGGTGGAAGCAAAGCGTTTCATCGCCGTAACGACCGTGCACACTACTCGAAGCCATTCATCAATGTAACCTTAGGATTTTTTGTAAGATTGGAAGAAGCAACATCACTAAGAGCATTTAATTTTGTAAGTAAATAATTTTTGTTTTAACGATTTATGTCTAAAATAATGACACGTTTAGTGGCTTTGGTAATTTCCTTATCATTTTAAATTTAAAATTAATAAAATTACCTATTAAAAACTATTTTTTATTTCCATCGTATAATTATAAAAAAATAAATAAATAAAATTTCTCGAAATTCAGCATTGATTAGTACGATATATGGATTCAGCGTTATAGTGAATACGCAAAACCCAAGCCGGACGTCCTTTGTGTGCAGATTGAGGTAATTTAATCTCCAGAGTTTCACCAACGTTCGCGCACTAAATAAAATATTGCTTTGATTACATTGCTAGAAATTAAAAAGTATACGTTTAATAAAATGCGCTTACGGTTATTTTTTCGTCACTGCCAAGTAATGTTATTTCGGTGTGTTCAGGTTGAGTTCTTACAGATCCCAATTTCAGAACATCGTTTTCTGGCCACGATAATAGTGATGCATACAAATCGCCATTTTCACCAACGGTGTACCAAACATTTTCATTGATTGTATCGTTTTGGTATCTCCAAGGTTTACTCTTGTAAATAGCTTCTCCGTTTACTTTGAGCCATTGTCCTTTTAAAAAATTTAATTTGTAATAATTTAATGATGCCAAAATAGTGTTTCAAAATAGTGTTATAAACATATATATTAATACCAATTCCACGTAAGCGTTCTTCATAAATTGGCGATATGATACCGTCTTTCGTAGGACCTACATTCATGAGTAAATTTCCTCCACAACTTACAGTACTAACTAATTCTTTCACAAGTTCTTTCACAGTCATATAATCTTCTAATGCAGCATTTCTACGGAAACCCCACGATTTGCGGTCAATGGTCATGCAATTTTCCCATTTATGTTTTTGTAAGACACCTGAAGAATATATTATTATTTATAAAAATACTCTTTGAAAAATAATATGAAATTTATCTGTATGTTGTATTATATAACTTGATATCACAGTAATGAATAAGGCACTTTAATAAAAATCTCGTTTGTACCAGGATTGTAACGATCAGCGCAAGTGTAAAAATCTCCGTGTTTGCAACCAGTCCTCGTTCCCCATCGATCGTTAGTGACAACAGTGTCCTTAACCGGACTATCGTTGTATAACCATGCTATAAATTCTTTTGATTTCCAGTATGCAGGAGGTGCTCCGGCATCACCGTCAGACCAAACGATTTCTGGTTTATAAGTTTCGACCAGATCCTTTAGTTCTGGCATAAGTTTATTGGTAACGAATAAATTGGTGGTATAAATATTTTTTTTGTCGTAGTTCCATAAGGGGTTAAACCATTCGAACAAAGAATGATAGAGACCAAATTTAATGTCCGTTTTCTTGATTGCGGTTGCGAATTCACCTATTAAGATTTACGTAAGTATATTAAAATCGATGCAATGGTATTAGATTATTTAGTTTTAAAAAATACCAATTAAATCTTTGTGGGGTCCTACGTCCATAGAATTCCAACCGAATGAATATTTAGAAGGCCAGAGTGTGTAACCTTCGTGATGCTTGCTTGTTAGCACAACATATTTTGCGCCGGCAGCCTCAAATAGTGCAGCCCATTCTGAGGCATTAAAGAATTCAGCAGTAAAATCTTTAGCGAATTCTTGATATGTGAAACCCGGTTTGTACCTTTTTTGCATAAAGTCCGTGAAATCGGGCCTCTTTTCTAAAATAAAATTATAATAAACACGCAATAATAATAAAGTTTATTATTATTGCAACATTAGATACAATATCCTTATATTTCTTATTATGTTGCAACAGATTGTTATTGTAATTTTCGATAAGAATATCAAGGCATATATACGAAAAGTAATAAATGATAGATTGAAATTATTTTTACATTTAAAAGTTCGATAATATTAGTTTTTTATGACAGATAATATTAAGATTCCAAAATTCAAATTTTGGTGGCAAAATTGTTTTTAAAACGTTTTTATGTTCAACTGTTGAAAGAAAGAAGAAATTGTGCTGTTAAATACGATAAGAAAAAGGTCAAGTTGAAATAATAAGGAGTATATTCTGCGCATCGATAATATTAGCCTATAAGTGTCAAAATAGTATCTTTGATCTTTTAAATTTTATAGGAAGATTATACTTTACATATTATTTTTTTACTTTATAACAAAAAAACATTTTCTTGAATTGCATTCATGGTATAATCGCTATCTAATTAAATAATATTTAATTAAAAAATAATATAGATAATTTTAATTTTGTAGTTTGTACCTTCCAAATATTGCCAAAACCATTCTGACCCAAAGCTTGGGACGCTGAAGACTCCCCAGTGAATAAAAATACCAAACTTAGCATCGTCAAACCATTGAGGCAATGGCCGTGTGTCTAAACTTTTCCAATCGGGCACGTATTTTTGTTCGGCTGCACAAAATGCAGCCAAACAAGATAATAATAAAATAAATTTTAACGAAGTCATTTTCTGCAGATCAGTAACGACTTTCACTTAGCACTGAACTAAGTAGCATTTTATTTACTTTGCACTCATATTTATGTGCGAACTAATCTTATCTGTTCTTAACCCGAGCATTGATATTCCTCTGTGATACAATAAGGCGGGGCATAATAATTTTTAATTGGAGAGGCAATCTATCTAGTCAGACACTTATTGATCTGCTTTTCATACGTTATGTAAATATTCAAGAACAAACATACAAATTGATAAAACGGAGAGAGTAATATGATATGATTTGAAATAAATCGACCGTTGTTAACAATGTTTTATATATATATCTAAGTATATAGAATAAGGTATATCGATACTGTATTTTCCGACCAATCAGATAAGATTTCTATTTCACGATAATTAAAATAATATGAGTGTTTTGTTTATAAACAAACCTATTCAAAATGTGTAAAATTATCGAATATGATATGTAGAGATCGACATTTTTATTATTGAATATTAATTAATACAGCTGCATACAAATAACAGATTACGTATACAAAGTACGTAGAGGCTTATCTAAAGGAAAAAATAAATTAACATATTACTATTAATGGTACAGTGGCAATCGGTCCATTCATTAACAATACAACCTTTCTTACTCGCCAGCTTATATACGTATACTCGTTAATCTACTCACAAATCCCATTTTCTTTTCACAACTCCCTCGCAGCCACGTGAAAGATCCGACTGTTCTGCGTGTGGTGCATCTCTCCCACACATTCAGCTGCAGCGTGGCTAGAACCATACAGATCTCGCGGAGCAGTCATAGTCGTAGTCGAAGCGTAACGTGAAATCTCGCGTGGCGCGGCGCTCTCGCGTTGGGCAATATGCTGAATGGCGCACACTGTTACGCGGAAGCATATAGCCCCGCGCGTCAGAGTCGAAGAAAGTAAGCGCATGTATACGAGCCCCAGCTAGAGAGAGAGAGGGACACAACAGATCGCCTGTCCGCCGACCGATGACACTAATGCGGGTTAACGACTGTCGAGCTTTTTCTCTGCCTCGAGACACTCCCAATATACAAGCAGCAGAGCCGCTGTCTATGTCTCTGTAGCAATGCTCGCATGCTTTCGAAGATTTTTCTCCGCCTCGAGTTTCAGTCAGTCAGGCTAGAAAGTCGCCCCCTTGGAATAATGAGCTCGCGGATTTCATAATTCACGAATCTGCCATGCGCGCAGCGCACGCTGAGAGAGCCCGCTGACAATTCGAATTTGTAACGTTAGTTAGCCGGGGAACGACTCGTGTTCATGAATATTGTGATAGTTCGGTTCGCGAGAGCGCGCAGCTCACCGAGCGAATGCCGCGTGGCCCCCGCTATACCTGCCACTCTGCGACGATTGTTTCGAGCTGCTTGATTTATATGACTCTAATAGATTTGGAAATTAAATAAATGGCGTGCGCGTGCGTTGCGTTCTGTGTTGCTAAATATGTAAGCCACATACTGTGAGCCAGTGTAGTTTCAGGCAGGTCTAGTTTATAAACATTTATGTTTCATGCCCGAGGAGCTGGCTCCGAAAATGGACAGCGAGGGCAAGTTTTACCTACATGCGTGCTTTGAGAGAATATTGTGCGTATGTGGGATTTCAAAATTGTCAATCTTTACAATTCCAATTACAGATGACGAAAATTATTCAAGCGAATGAAGGAAAGTTACTTGTCTGGTTAAAGATGCATTTTTGTTTTTTTGGTATATTGATAAGATAAATGTATGCGATGTCTAATCTTAAATAATAATATACTTTATGTATGTAAATCATATATAATATCCAATTGAAATAATAAATATTTGTATGTATTTCTCATGTGGTTTATTTCACGTTCCGTTTTTTTTATAAAGAAAAATAAAGTCACCTAGCGGAAAGCTACCCTATACAAAACTTTAGCGTGATTATAGAAAATTTGAGCATGAATTTATGCTTCTTAAAAATAGTTTATGCAACTTTTAGGTTTGAAAAGCTTAATTTACTCAATCTTACAGAGCCATTGTTAAATGAAAGAAAAGTTAATATAGTAGATAAATTGTGAATGCAATTAATTAAGCGATGCAATTGTCAGAATCATAAATATAAATCGTTCGTAAATTCTTAAAACTACATCGATAAGGCGTGCCCCCTTGCAATTCTCACCGCCGTCTAAACTGGGGCAGAAACCGAACTTCAACAATTAGCGTAATGAGGGCTTATTCATAATCGTCACACCGGACATAATAAAAGCGAGCCAGAGAATGAAAAGCATAGCGCGCACGGCACGAGATAATAACCGGCAGACAAAAAGCTGTGCGTCGCGCGCCCGTCTCTCTCTCCTTCTCCCTCGCTCGCGCCAAAGAAGTAGAGGACGGGCGGACGCGAGAAAGGGCCCCATGTGCACCGTCGGTCTTAGGGCCCCCGCGTGTCAGGAATGTAATTCACACGCCGCTGGCATTCCGTTCCGTTTCATTCCGCGCGCGCGGCGTCCCCTTTGTGACTCGCGAGGCTTTTCTTTTTTCGCGAGGAGAGAGCGCCTTTGCGCCGCGGCGGCCACCACCCCGCGATCTATAATTCCTGCACGTCTTCGTCATGGGACGACGAAATGTCGCTCGACCTACTTTTTCCCCCGCGCGAGAGCGAGCTTTCTTTATTTCGGCTTGGCGCTATACAAGGTGACAATGCAATATTGTCTACGTTTGACCTTATTTTTGTACGCTGCTCGTCTGCCGGCTGAGAGAGGGCTATTTCCGTTCGGACAGCAGCGGAAAGCTCTATGCTTTAGCTGTGATACGCAATCCGTGTAGCTATTGGATTGGGGATTACAAATATGTTTTGATGGATAAGTTATTTCTGTGATTCATCATAACTGAATTGAATTTGTCATTTTTCGTGGTTGCTAAATGCGAAAAAGATCATTTTACTTCAACAATGGTTTTTCTTTTTTTAAAATTATGATAATTTAAAAAAAAAATATTTAACAATTTCAATTTTGTAGTTCAATTATAACACACGAAGTAAGTTATAGTATCTTATAACATATTTCTACATGTATATATTTTATAGTTTCTTAAATCCTCGGGACTAAAAAGAATTATATCGTTTCTTGAGTACTTGAAGAAACATTCAGAGCGCTGGCAATTAATGTTAAAGCTTAATTAAACAAATCTAATTGACAGTCTGTTTACGTTCAGGATAAATCGTGAGATCTTCTGCTTTGTGTAGATTTTTCATTTAAAAGATTTAAAGTTAATAAGCCGGTTCATCTTATTTCAGGCAAACGAATCAGTAAAGGCGCTTGAAAATTTTCTCTCAGTGATTTACTTTGCGAATACGAAATCCTTTTTTCTTCTGATGGACTTTCTGCTTGTGTTATTCAAGTAGACTGGTTCGTTTTATTCAAATATGTCAGTTTAATAAAGAAATTTTTTTTCTTTCTTACTTCAGCTTTTTATATAAAATTATATTGTTATTTAAAATCTTTAAAGTATTTCAAAATTGTAATGAAAAAGTATTGAGCGTATAGCAGTACCAAGTTGACCATCATATAGGATGATGTGAGAAAAATATCGGAAGTCACAAGAGACAAACGTTAAGGTATATATATATATACTTATAATTGATAATCAGTAAAAATCAACTGATAATTAATGAATATTCACTAATTGCCATCAGTTACTAAACCACTGATTTGGTGTCAGTGCATATGCACTGATTCAAATTTAGGGATAGTAGATATTTTTATAATAATATAAAAATCAAATTTTTTTAAAAATAACAAAAGATTGATATGAATATCATTATTATAAATATGACCATCATCAACTGTCAATCAGTTTGCTGCACCAGATACACAATTTATAAAAATAAAGATTTGTATTAGCATTCATAATATACATATAGGGTTGTACATGAATTATACGTCGTTGAAATTTTGAAACTATAAAGAAAATATGATGATAAATTTTTTAGTATATCTTATACATAATTATGAGCTATTAAATATATTTAAAATATTTATTCCAAAAAGCAATATGACTGATTAATTATACTTGAGCCAGTTCCTTTCAAACATTATTGCTCGTAGTGAAGACACTTTACTCATCAAAATATGACTAAATATTTATAACCTTGTATTTTCGACCTCTTTATTCAGGAAAATAATTTTTTAAATTATTTGCAAAAAAAGAACTCTGAATAAGCAGCATTGAAGGAAGACAAAACCAAGGAAAACTTAATATTTCTTATAAATGAAAATCCTACTGGCGCTTAATCACTCGCTAACCTTATACAACGGCGAAGCGACATTTGTACCGACCAATGAAATTGTTAACCATTTACCAGCGAAGTATCCTCGAAAGAATACTGAATGCGAACGGCGCACTGCCGAGGAAAACAGGATTCTCCTTTAAAAAAAAGGAAGCCAGGGGGAGCGGGCGTCAATCGCTCGATTCAGGCCACTCGACGAATAAAAGCCCAGCTTGCCGCGCGTGAATGATGAACTTTTCGAGTAGCCGCAAATGAATAGAAATAACTCGAGAGATTATTTCGCGGGGCGCGCGCACGCGGCCACTGTGCAAATACGCGCGTGAATGGCAGCGCGAGTTATGAATGTCCCGCGCGACATTCCTCGGCGATACGCGCGCAAGACCGTCGCGACGTGCAATTGTATGGTCGCGAGAGAGCGAGACTCGAGTGGCTTCCGTAGCCGCGGCGACGGCGGCGAGAAAAAATGCCGGGAGAAAAGGGAAGTGAAGGTGGGACGAGACGTGACGCCCAGTTAAGAGTATAGTGTGCTTGCATAGAGCGCCTCCACGGTGATTGTATATTTATATTACCTGGGAAAATACGCGTTTGAGTAATTCCCTTTTCGAATTTTTAATGGGAATGAAGTACGGTCTTTTCAACCTTTTTCACTCAATTTGAGTAAACAATACTTTTCAGAATTATCATTATTTGTACATGAAATTATTCTTTACTTTATTTACATATAAATTTAGTAAAAAATAAAAATAAATATGTAAAATATCATCATTGTTTGCGAATTTGTTTACAATACCATTTATTTATTTATTTATTTATTTATTTTTTTGTTTAACCTAACGTAAATGCGAAAATTTTCAAATATATCAAGAATATTCATTTATAATCTTGGACCTATTATATTTTAAATAAAATGTTATATGAAAAATATATGTATTAAAATTAATAAATACATTTTATGTTCAGAATATCTATCATTCCTAATAACGTGTGATAAAACGGAGACTATAATGAAACTGTGAGGCATTCAACCTTCGCAGTTTTATAAGCAAAGCAGTGGTTTGGGCGAGTCGAGAATGAATTTCAATCTCGTAACTGTGATTATTTCGCGCGCGAGTCGAGATCATCCCGTGTGCTCAGAGCCAACGATAGCGACAATTCACGTGGGCTTCCACGCGATGACACCCGTCAAGTTCTCGCAATAAAGAAATAACGCGGCATTGTCCGAGAGGAAAATTGCCTCCACCCTATTATGATTATCATTTCTATTATCGTTATTCTCGGTAAAATGTAGTATACTGCTGGGCGCTACACACTGCTTCACCGGGTTTCTTTTACGGAGGATCTCTAGAATTGCATTGTTGGTTTCCTCATAATCGCTTGATCATTCACTTTCTTCTTTGGACTGGAGATGATGCTGCTTATGACAGGAATTTCTTTTTATTGTCTTGCCTAGACATTGTTCTGAATTTTTTTTCAGAAACAAACTGCCTGATGTGCATCTTAATTATTATTTCATCCTCCTAGAGATATTGAGACTGGTTTGCTTATTTATACGAATATATCGTTGTATATTTACATATAAGGAATTTTTTCGCTCACATTGTATGAATAGTACATTGTGTACCAAGGGCGTAAAGTAGGCTTTTTTAGACCCAGGGGCTTTTTTGCGAGCCGAAGACGAGTACTGCAACCACACGAGGTCAAAAAGCCCACTTAGCCCTTGGTGCACACCATATTTT